>JAMKCH010037762.1:0-13889 GCA_023653785.1 Ophioderma brevispina | reverse complement strand
TAGCATATGTTAGACAAAAATGCATAGATGTGCTCATTTCGCATTGAATTATCAATTCAGGTCGATGAGAAATTACTTCATGTTATGATAGCGACACTATAAAGTATAATACAACCGTTTCTCTCTACGTTCCTCTGACAGGAAACGCTTTCTTTTCTTAATCAACCTCGTGTTTATTATCAAAATAAGACACACGTGACACGGATGCTTGGACCCGTACGCGTATGCTAGATTGAACGGATTTTAAAAACAGTCTGAAATCATGAAATTTAAACTACATAGGCAGACAAGGATGAACATTAATAAGAGTAATAAATATTCAGTCTAAATTATACTTCATAATCTTTTCAGGTTATCAAACTGTTTTGATTTTAGAGTGTATTTTTTGTAGGTTTTTTCTTGTGTACTTTTAAGTAAAATAGGCAAGTAATTTTGAGAGCAAAGAAAATCTAACAATTGAGGAAAATCAAAAAGCATGTAATTAAGGCATTAAATAAAGAAAAGAGATTAAATTTATAATGGTAATCTTCAGGTGATGCGATGCAAATGATGGTCATCAATTCAGCCACGTAAACGGTCATATTGATTTCCCTGGATAAAGCCATATATACATTCGGAACTGAATAATTCGTCGAAAACTTTCAAGGAGTCACACAGAGTAGAAACATCACACTCGAAACGAGGCTAGAGAGACGCACGCCTGGTTCCCTGGCCAAGAGCAAAAAGAGATAAATATCGTGACGTTCATATTCAAAACAATAAACACAACGGGTGGGAAGGGTGGGTGAATGAGCATCTCACAATACCAGAATAGTATAAACAAAAGAAGTAACATAAAGGTGTTCCATGGACCACGATACCGAAAACAAAACACATTTTATTGTAATTGATATACATTTCAATTTCTTTAATGGTAAATTGTCTGTGTATTTTCAACTTGTAATGTAACAAATTATGACATATTAGATGCAAGTTTTATGTGGGTTTTAATCATGTCTGATGCTGCATGAGATGAGCGATACTGATCAATAGTTTTCCTGTTTATGAACCAATTTCTTACTCTTTCACTGCAACAAGGATTCAATTAACATCTCAATAATATCTAATCTGATTGAAAATATCACTGTTTTCTTTTTCTGACCTAGTAGAAATGGTGGCTCACTGTGGCGTTCAGTTACATAAAGGAATTAAATTTACTTACCTATGGCCAGTATTATATCTAAGCAACCTCAGGCTGGCCTCTTGTATAATGATATTAATAATAAAGTCACCAAATAACTAAATTTTGAACATATTATGACCAGAATATTTGTTACTTACGAATCACCAAACTCGCAATACGTCAAAACTGTTAGAAGAATTGGACAGGAAAGAAAGGAAAATGACAGTATTCAATGACTCTCCCATTCAATTATGTGTGTAGTAAGTATCCGTACGGCGTAATGATACAAATAAACCGATTTGGTCTTATTATGGTCTTTTGGTTGTCAATTGTAGAGTATGTACCTGTTACAAACATGTAAATCTTTTTTTTTTAATGATTTTTTTATTTTCTGATTTGCCAATCACTGATAATGTCTTTAAGTGTTAATTTCCATCACTTTTCTGTTCTCACTTAGGCTAGCTGTTAGGCTTACTATTACTATTACAATTGATTACGTGCAGCAAACATTGAATTTCGTAAGTTCTAAAAATTCAATTATGAAAGTAAACGCTGACAATAACAAAGCAGGGATTTGTCATAGTTTCGAAATTTCGCGGGCAAAAGTGGCATTTAAAAAGGATGGCTCGTGTTCATATTTTCAGTTCCAATCCAAGGTGATTGTGATCATCCCCTTTTCGAAAACGTCCTTGGCCCCAACCCATCACCGAATACCCTCTACCATCGTTTGTCTGTTTTTTCCGCCAGCGATTTCATGCCACTATGTGTCTCGTTCGATCACGCAATCGCTACAAAAATCCCGAACAGGTTTTTTCCTCACTCAATGCTGTGAGAGGTTGGGAGGATTTCAGTTGTCCTAGGGTTCTAATTAGTGCATGGAAAAACTGTTATCAAGAAATATTAAATCATAAAATCGAAAGTTTCCAGAAATAAGCGCCCCAATTTTTTGCGAACCTTCTTTCCATATTTGGAATGCTTACTACAAATGTATTAGTAACACCGAAATGAATACTATAGAAGCCGAATCGCCGTATTTATGTAAGAAAATGATGATTTATTATTTTTCTGTTGTTGCAGCGACGGAACAAAGCATGGTTTTCTATAAGGTGCAGTTCACGAGAGGCATAGTTAATTTGACGAGATTTCCCTCCAGAACAGCCCACCCGTCATGCAGAAAATACAAACAAATCACTTGCAGAATTATCTGAAAGTTGTTTCAAGAGCGAACCAGGTGTATCTATTGTATTCCGTCGCATGCCTGAAATGACTGAAGGGCAAACAAAGTCCACTCAACATAACTTACCTTACGTGAAAGGGCCCTATAGGCACGATTACGATAGCAGGCAAATTCAAAACAAAGTTTTCGGTTTTCCTTTGCACTTGTTTGTTCAATAAACGTTCTCTATAGGTGTTCTACAACCGATCAAGTGGAATTTGAGAGAAATTCGTATCCTCACAAAATCTCCTCCTGTCACTTTGAAAGCCGAACAACACCCTGAGCAATGTGTAGTTTCCAATCTCATACAAATTTCAGATCAGGCGACCGCAAATGTGTTAACTAAGCTTTGTTTTACGAATACATACTGAGTGAAAATATCGAATACAAATTAGATCTGACGCGGTAGTATAAAACAAATGGCTTTCGATCTTTTCACTTGACGTTATTAATGTCGAAAAATATACAAGCTGTATGTGGGAAGGTTAATCGTGCCGTTTATTATTTGAAATCGAGTAACATTCAATTTAGCATCAAAGGATGGAATTATTTGGGTCCATAAAAATTTAAATTTCAAACGTACCTGATTTGCTCGTCTCCGCCCTTAAATCATACCATGAAACTCAAATCTTAAAACATATTTCCGAGAAAGAAGCGTCCGTATTTTAAGGCACTTTTTGGAAAGTAAATAAACGCTGTAGATAAAACTGCATTTTTTATTTGAAATGATCTATTAACATGATTAATCTGTTTTGTATTATATCTGTGCAAAAAAAGCTTAATCCAAGACGGGTGTTTAATTCGCGTGTTAGGGATGTTTTATTTCAAAATTTTCCTACTTGTGTGGATTTTGTATGGAGTTATGTCAAATGAATTTAGGTCTGAAGAATATTTAAATTTTTTCAAAACAGCTGTCAGTGAGCGTGGAGTAAATAGTATAAATAGAAAAGGGACATGGCAGGTGTATTCTATTTTTTATTCTTAATTATACATTAAAATATATCGTGGATATGGTGACTGAAGCAATCCTGTAACGTAATTCATAAAGTTCCTTGAGAACTTTGAAAATAAAAAAAATCTAATATATAGAAGTAATGTCCCAAATTATATATATATATATATATATATATATATATCAAAACAACTCTCTCGAGTTACGCCTTTAACGCAATCTCACAGCAGTCAGCAGTCACGTAAATGAAATATGAAATTAACTACGTGTATGCAATTTGTATAAGTGTAACAGTACCTTACCGAATAGGTATGCAAAACTATCCCAGAATATCAACACGGAACACACTAGCCCAATGATTTAATATATACATGGTTTAAAAAGATTCCCCTAATAACTCTAATGGACTTAATTAGTTTCAAAATTCAAAAGGTGTGTAAAAGACAAAATATGATGAAAGTTCTGTGAGCGTATGCGGTTCCGTTCTTTAAATATGCATGCTAAAGTTTACAAAAATACATATTCAAAGTTGCACTTTAGTTTTTTTACTTGTCTATTTTAACATTTACCAAGTTTACTGATACTACACGGCCAATTTCTTCATGGTAGTTACCATACAGCTACCACCGAATAGACATGGATTACCTACCCACTAGACGTACACTCGCCGGCCAGGATTCCGTGTATTTTTGCCGCATAGACGGATAGCACACAGCGGCTATTTGCACAGTCGCGGAGTAGCTACGTGGTTACACCGGTTCTCTCAGAGTGCCGAAGTATTCCCATGGCCCAGTTTTTTTATATATTTTGGATATATTTGCATTTTGTATTACATGTGCGTAATAAGAGGTTTGATGATGACCGATTTGAATTTCGTAAAGATTCTCCTAAAAACGTTCAAACAATGTAAAAAGAGAACAAGTGTTTATAAGCGGGCCCCTATTTCATGAAAGTGTCATCCATCCAAAATGGCGTCGTGGTAACCGCGGCGTAGCTATGTGGTAGATGGTGGTCTACCTCGATAAATGTCTACACGACATCCAACTTCTCTCACTAGTGGGCAACTACAGGGTTGCCATTGGGGGGATCTGGATCTGGATCAAAAATACTCTGAAAAGCTCTAATTAGAGCATCGCTCAGAACGCTTATGAGTGGTGGACGCACTAGTCGAGCTGAGGGTACAGCCGGCGTAGCCACATCACTGTATACCAATAACTGTGTACTTTGTAAAACCTGTCTTGCAGCTACTGCCTCGCAATTAGTCCAGGTGTACTGTGCAGTAGCTGCGCGGTAGACATGGTGTAGATGCCGTATAGGCTACCACGTTGAGTAAGAAAACGGCCGTATATGAGTTTGCAACGGTTTGCAAGATAAGTTGTTCAGGTTTACTTCAGGTTTAGATTTAGGTTTATGGTTGCAAGGTATGTATCTGAGATAAGCAATCCATTAAGAAATTGAATACACTGATAATGGACAGTTAGATTTGATATTTAGGAGTTTATCTCAGTGACACGCATTGACCAGTTCATCAGGAAGGAATTCATGATTTTTAATCGTAGTGATTAATTACGAGAAAATTATTTTAATTATTTTGTTGTTAATTAATAATAAATTATCTACGTCATACATTATAGTGAGGTAATTAAATAGGAAATGTAACATGCACGACTGCTCATATCTTACTTAAGAAACAGTTTTGTCTGGACTCGAACGCAAGTCTGTGAAGAATTTATTTTTTTTAAATGCAACATAAGGAGTCTTTCAAAAAAGTTAGACCAATCAAAGATGCATTAAACACTGAATTGCCGATTTTTAGTATTATCAGATTCTCAGACAACCCTTTTAAAAGAGAAACACAATGACTAATTTCAATCTTACGGGGTTTAATATTGAGTATCGAACAAGATTGGTACGGGAGAAAGTGGGTATGTATATATGTTCTGCCAAAATAAATTAGAAACTAAGAAAAGACCTATGCTATTGCTAATACAAATTATGAAGATGTTTATTGAATGAAGGTAACCATGCTAAGATGTTGTAGTCGGAACTGTTTATAGAACATCCCGGTAAGAGAAATTTATATGTTCATGTTGTACCAGGTAACAAAAAGAAAGAACCGATCATATCGCCTGGATTACAAAAGGTTTATTAAAAAGTATCAATAAGAAAAACCAATATTTATACTACCCAAGAAAGCAAGACTTAAAAAATTTAAAACTTACAGAATAAGAATATGCTTATTCGTAAAGCAAAAGGAAACCCACTTTTATTGTAATTGGAACATAACAAAATATATGAAAAAATGTGGAAAACGATAAATGATGATATTCTGGTCGAGGGAAAAAACAATATATGCAGAGCAAGTTTAAAGATGACAATGGCCACCTTTTCACTGGTAGAGATTTCAAATCATTTCAATGATTTCTTTGTAAATACTGGTCCAAAGCATCCAATATAAAAAATACGGGTAAAACCTATTTTGATTACATTAAAGGACTCAAAACATTGTAGTAGGTCCATGAAACCAATGTTGAAATGGAGATTACTAAGATCATGAGAACTTACAATCAAAACAATGGGGTGGTAGTTGATAAAACGAAAGTTGCTTAAGAACTAGTTACACCGCTTACAAGAATGATTTTATTTTCTATATCGACTGGAGTCGTCCCTGAAAAGCTTAAAATAGCTCAGGTAATACCAATTTATAAGGACACAAGACGTTGAATTGTTTTCAAATTATGCCAGTGTCTATTTTACCATGTTTTTCGAAAAAGACTTGGATTGATAGAGCATTGAATAATTATAAACAACCATGAAATCCTTAATGATATGCAATTTGGTTTTCGGTCCATTCATTCTACCTATATGGCAATGTGAATTGGGGATAAAATAAATACTGCAGTTGAAGAAATGAAACAACCATGGTATATTCTAGATTTATCGAAAGCTTTCGATACCATCGATCACAATCTAATTTACTTCGTAACGTAGGGACATTATGGATTTCGTGGTATTGTACAAGAGGGTTTAGAAGTACTTAAGTAAAAGAAAGCAATACGGTTCTTATAATTCGTACGATCAGAATTAAGAATATTGTTTGTGGTGTTCCGCAAGGATCGATATTGGGTCCAACCTCTTTTTATACTATATGTTAATGATATAACCAATATTTCTCAAGTTCATCAAGGTTTTTTTTTAAAAAAAAAATACCACAATTCTCTACTAGCATGAAAATAATCGATCGATAGTAATTAAGTATTGTGAATCTGAATTGATGAAGTAAGCAATTGGTTTCAAAGCAAATAAATTATAAGTTACCGCAAGCAAAACCAAATAACATGGTATTTGGTACGCCCCATATTTACGTAGTTAAATAAAAAACAGATTGAATGTCAAAGTAGAGAATACAATTATTGGAAAGGGGAAGATACCAAATTTCTAGAATGTCGTAATAGGAACAGTACCTGGAAAAAAAAGCAAACAATCGATTGCGTTTCCAAAACATTTCGAGAAATATTGAATCATGAACAAACTAAACCATGGTTATTCCGGTCGTGTATTATATATCTTTAGTGTACTTTCATCTTGCCGTATCTCAATTATGGAATACTCAGATGGGGCAATACATATGGTGTCACTTAAATAAACTTTTTTTAAAGGCTTCAAAAAAATGGCAATAAGAACAATTTCTAACGTCATTACAGAAGCCATTCCCTCCTTTATTTGCCAAAATACAATATTTTATTTAGAAAGAATTATACTCACCCGTAACCTAGGTGTGTTTATGTAAAATATTTATTTTGATAATACATTGATAAACTTTTTATAAAACGCTCTGACATCTAACAAGAATGTAAGTGATTACAATTTAACCAAAAGTTTATACTATCGTTATTGTCCCGAGTACTGTCCTTGTCTTGTCTGTCAGCCGTATATGATTTTCTTTTGCAAGTGTATTTATGTTTTTGAAACAATTTATTTGTATTTCAGGGAAGCCTGTCGTCGAGCCTTATTGTACTTTTGGACCTATCCTCCATATTGCAATTTTGTTAGGTATATAGTATGTTTTGAATGTTATTTGCATGTATTGTATAGGTAAAGTCAAGGGGACGGACCTGGTACACAGGAACGGAGTTCCCATCTCTCTTTCGAAAGCGATTGGGCCAGTCCACCATACATTATAATATTGCTGGAGGATGTCCCACACCTCTTCGAATGCGAGTCTGTTACCTTTCCAACATTGAATAATGCCGGGGTTAAAGAAATTGAGTGTCCCCATAAGAGAGTGTCCTAGCTACCATAGGCACATGTACGGAATCAAACCGTGACCTTGTAGAAGAGAACCATTTGAGTACAGTGTTGAAACAAATGATGCTACAGCACTCAATGGAGACCAAAAGACTGATGGGGGTAGGACACTTCGTCCACGGACACGGTAGAATATGACACCGGTACCATTTATACACTGTACAGAGGAGAATGAGCGTAAGCGCTACTCAAGGGCGAAATACATCAGCCAATGTATATAGTAGTCGATACCTTCGCTCCAATAGATTTTTCACTGTTGCAGAAAAAATAACAAATGAGGTAAATCATTTGACTCGCCCTGGCAGGCACTGTTACGTTTATGGGCAGAAAACACAAATGTCGAATATTCAGGTAGATTGAAACTACGCTTAAGATTATTAACACCTTACTATGTTAGACAAGGTTCAGATGATATTAATTATATTAAGTAAGTCGGGCGACAAGGCTATGGATAATGAAAGCACTTAAGGCCTTTTAAAAACTTTAGACCCATTATTACTAATGTTGTAAGTTATAGCATATGCATTATACCATACGTCAACGTGACATGCAGTTGGTTTGCGTCATGATAAGAGCGGGGTTGTTATATCAAAATTTAGAGTGACAGGGATTCTGTATCACCTGCCTCGGTATCGACCGCCCACCACATTACCTAAGAGGAATTGTTTGTTTTTGAGGAAACTGCTCGACAGATGTAGCCACATTAAAGGTGCATTTCGTGCTTCCAGCCACCTTCTGTTTTTATTTGTTCTCAGATTCTTGAGAAAAGCTTTCCAACAAAATCTAGTTGCTTCCGATCTTGCGGTATTGTGTTATTGAGCCACTGCTTACACTTCTTACGACATTTTGCACGTAAGATTAGGTACACATGGATTACTAAGGCTAACAGTTCAGATGGATTACAATTTCATTTTTAAGTTGGGGACGACGTTGTGATCACGAAAATGCCCCTTTTAAAACGGTGAGACAAAAAGGTCTGTATTGAAATGGGGAAGGGTTAACTGCAGAAAGCAGTCAGTTTGCTTTGCTTATGCAAATGACCTAAACTATTGCATTCATTTTGAACGTAAAACGACAGTCTGAATGACACACGCGGTTGTAAACTGCCACGAAAAACATTCAAACATCCCAGCCCCAAAATATATTGTCAGGTAAGAAAAAAATATATTGTGAAGAACAATTTTCGCAACAATTTCCTAGTTATAATTTCCGTCATTTCCTATGCCTATGAAAATGACCAAAAAAACTAATCCTTTATTCGAACAATAAACAAACCGTACTGACACATGTGGTTGTCAAAAATGTCGCTAAAAAGATACTGGTATGAATCACAGGTTTGCTATAGCATTTGATAGGACTCTGGTGCTTTTAAGTCCAGAAAGTTTGGTTAGATTTTAGACCATCCATGTATGAACTTCAGAGTCGGCTGATTCTTTTTCCAGTGCATGGACCATATTAGGGCATACCTCAGGAGTGAACCAGTAGGTTTCGAATGTGGATGTCCGCATCCAGAAAGCATATATATTGTATCAATCAAGTATGAGCTCACCTAAAATGTAGTCATCTTTCTTTAATAATGGACAAACTGTGTTCCTGATGTGAGAGACGGTGTTCAGATTTTTATAAGTTAGCATACACATTGATATCGGCTTCATTTAATATAGCTCCAACTGTTAAGTTTCAGTTTTCAGTTTCAGTTTATTTACAAAAAAGGTTCCAAGCTAGAGGTCACTATAAGTATATGATCCAAGCAGGGAGTAGATAAAGATAAAACGGAAAAACTTAGAAGTTTGTTTTTTGATTTTGTAAAATGCATACGCTTTTTTCTGTAAGAAACTTGCTTTATTCATTTGCAAGATTTGTTACAGGGAAGTGTCTGTTCTTATAGGCTAGATCCTTTAACCCCCCCCACATTTCGGATTTTTGGTGTGATTGTTTGGGACTTGTGATTTCAACGCAACATCTCAATTTTAGTTTGTTTTAATTTGCTATTTTACTACCATTCTGAAATAACCTTCAGTTGGAATTAAAGAATTTATTAATTTAGCTTATAGACGGAATAGCAAACACCGTATCTATATAGAAAGGTCTACGGTAGAAATATGAGCTTTATTTTTTTTAAATCAGATCACAGGTTCAGCTAACGTTTGGTCTTGGTCTTCTTAGAAAGGGCTCCCCGCGCCTGTTGACTTTTCCACTACACAACACTCATTTTAGACTAAATTTATTTCTGAATTGGGAGTTGTAGGCCATCGGGCCATCAGTTTGTTTTGCTTGAAATGTACCTCTCAGAATCTGAAAGCAGAATCCTGGCTATATACCAATTTTCTATCTGTAGGCTTAAGGCCCAATTTTGGTCAAATTAACATACATTTGTAAAATTGAAAGAAAAACAAAAAAACATGTTAGTGTCTCCTGACTAAAATTATGCTTGAATTGAGAAGTTTAATAAAAATTTGCCAAACGACCCATTCATACACCAAAATCAACT
Source organism: Ophioderma brevispina (assembly GCA_023653785.1). Lineage (NCBI taxonomy): Eukaryota > Metazoa > Echinodermata > Ophiuroidea > Amphilepidida > Ophiodermatidae > Ophioderma > Ophioderma brevispina. The sequence goes on along the minus strand of JAMKCH010037762.1, from coordinate 3,760 downwards.
TAGAAACGGATGCCATATTGATATACCAAAATGGTCTAAAATGAGGGCATGTTTTTGATACGCTCCTAGGGTCACCTGTACTAAGTATCCTCAGTACTATAGGCTCTTCACTTTTTCATTGCCGTGGGCCTTATTCAAAGTCCGGAATATTCTTTTGGGATACTTCTGGTCATTTTGTAATACATCCTATTCATACTTGCTCCTATCAACTGGGACTGAAGTAGGTAGAACCAATAGCAATGGACACAATCCTGTGTGGCAAAAGCTTGAGAGCTGGTTCAACGTGGTTGCTAAAGAGGATGTACCTATGGATGTAAATCCAGAACACCTGGACTTAATGCAACTCTACTTTGCACACGGCCATTGGCAGTGCCAGGAATAACTATACTGGCTACTAAGATACTTAGTAGCTGCTTATTAGCATTCATTACTAACAAAGCTTTCTACACAGTGGGATAAGAACGGTTTGTGGTAGAACAAGATCAAAAGTGATTCAGAGGCAGATAAATACAAATATAGTCAATAGCAGCCATTTTGAAGCAGCCGCCATCTTGAAATCAAGATGGAGCTAATTGTGCCTACTATAATGTCAGTTAGTGTTCTTTCCAAACTCATTAGTCAATTTCCAAGGGGGAGAAGTTAGAGAACCGTCTTGTGGGTCTCCCTTTAGTAACTGCTAATTATAGTTAGTGAAATAATACTCACAACACCAAACACTGTTTCCTTTAACATCACCTCTGGGAGACTTAAAGTATACCCATCTCAGCTAGGACCTCAGCGGAGGCCTTTTCTAAGGTCTGACTTGACTATAGCGTCATTAATGTGGAGGGGTTGTTGTAATGCAAAAAGTAACATCATGCTGATATGTGTAACAATCTTCAATGCGATGTCTATGTCTGCAGAAACGCACAGAGGAATCAAATTAACCACCCCTCCAACCAGACAAGGAATGTCCTTGCCATCGAGGAGGACCACATCGACAATACGGAAGTGCTTTATTTGTGAAAACAGGCACCATAGTAAGAAGCAACCCAATGTCTATGACACAACATGAAGTCATCACATTGAGCTCAGCTCTGTTTAGTACATCTGTCTAAAAACCTCCATCAATAGACTTCAAGCATCCTCAACTCAGCTCGTGAGAATTCCCCAAACCTCACTTCTTAAAATTGGCGATTTCAACAGCCAAGTACCCAATGGGGCAAGTGAAACTAACAAAGATGGACAAGCTGTCAATGAAGGGATAGACAGTCAACATCAACGCCTTCTTCATGACTCTAAGCTTTCACCATCATTTCCTAGCGCCCGTTGAAAGAGAGATTAAAACCCCCTAAGCTATTCCCTTGAGCTATTGTTAGTAAAAAACATCTCTAACCTATGTAGCAATATTGTTCTGGATCCTGTCCACAACCCAACATCGGGGGGGGGGGACAAATCGGTAGCCAAGTCAACGCTGCTGTAAGACCAAACAAAGTGCCTTTGTTTTTTAAGCATCGCTTTAAATATAGGAAAGCAGGGACTGGCAAGGACTTCACTGATGACCTGGAGTCAAAACGTGAAGGGAAATTTCCAAAACCCCATAACTATGACAAAATGTGCCCAACAAGTGAACAAGACCTGCCGGAGATTCATACCCAGAAGGCGTAGGACGGAATATATACCAGACCTTTCCAAGGAATGTGCTAGGAGAATATCAGAGTATATCACCATGTTTGAAGCTGATCCTTTTTCGGCTGAAACAACTGCCAAAGGTGAGGAAGTTTCGGAGAGGATCTACCAGGAAAAGATCAAAAACTGGAAACTTTAATTGAATCCACAGATATGACCTGACCAGCGCGAGAACGATATGGTCTACCATCCGCAAGCTCCGAGGGGATCCAACCGAACCTCCACAGCAGCTAATGTCACACCCCAACAGTTGCCCACCAACGTGCTGTTATATGGCAAAGTGCGGCAGAGCCCAAGAAGATCAAATTAGACCATAAGAGGTTTATTGGCGACCCTGGTTCACTCCGCCCCTTAAACATGGACGAATTGGAATCCGGTATTTGCTAAAATTTTCAACCGGAAAAGCAGTAGGCCTTGATAACATCTCAACTGAACAACTGAAAAAGATTGCGGCCAGTAGCAAAGAAGTGGCATCTTGAGCTCTACATTGCTGCCTAGTTCCCACCGCTCCAAAGATTGGAGTGAAAGCACATGTTATGGAACTCCTAAAGCCTGGGAAAGCTCCATCTAATCCCAAGAGCTACAGACAATATCACTCCTCAGCCAATACCTACAAGCTCTTGAACGTCTCCTGCTCAATCGTATTGCACCTGTGATAAGACGAACACCTCATACCGAACAAGCAGGTTTCCGCCAGGCAAATCAACAACAGCCAAGTACTCAACCTAACTCAACACATGAGGATGGTTTGAAAAGGTATGGTAACCGGAGTAGTGTTCGTTGACCTATCGGCACCTACGGACTGTTAAATACAGATGCCTACTCCATAAGATCCTGGAAATCACCAAGGATATCGCTTGACTGAGCCTTACAAAGGATGCTGTCAAAACAGGATGTTCTTTGTTCAGCAGGGAGCGAAGAAGAGTCGTTGGCGTAGGCTCAAGAATGGGACTACCAAAAGGGAGCGTGCTTGACACCTCCCTGTTCACATCTATACGAAACAACAACCTAGGAGTCAGGAACCTTGCGTTTTATTTATGCAGACGATCTTGGAATTAGCGCAAAAGATGCAGAACTTCACCAGCTGGTTGAAGAGAGACTCTCCAAATGTTTATATTGAACTCACTCCTTATTATGAGGAAAACCACCTACGTGAAATCATCCATAGACACAGTGTGTGCTTTCCATCTACGCAACCGTGAAGCAAAACGCTCAGCTTAAAGTAACCTGGTCTGGAACACTCCTGGGCTACGGTAATAACCCTGGCTACCTGGGGAGTTTCCTGGGACCGCACTCTCTCTTATAAGACAACATCGAGAAGGACGAAGAGTAACGTATAGTTCACGCAATAACATCTTGAACAAACTCACTGAGCACAAGATCGGTGCTCGCCCACATACCTAAGATCGGCGGCACTTGCCCTGGCTGCTCATGGGCAGAGTATGCGTGCCCTTTATGGGAAGATCAACCCATGCCAAGAAGTGATCAAGCGTTAAATGCCTCCTGCCGGCTTATCACAGGATGTCTCCGTCCAACACCAACGGAAAACGTATACATCCTAGCAGGAATGGACTCCACCAGACATCCGTCGTAGCGTAGCGAGCATGCAAAGGAGCGTAGCTGCCAAGTGTCGTAGTGAAGCACCCTATGTCTGGCAGATACCTGCTGCCACTCGCCTTAAATCCAGAGAGAGGTTCATGAAACAAGTCCAACCTCTTGAAAACAGTCTCTAAGGAGCTTAGGAGAGTCGCCTGTGAAAAGAAAGAATCCATCACCAAGTAACATCATTGGTATTGAACCTGTGAGCATTAACACGGAGCTGGATCCTCATGGGCTGAATGGCTATGCTTCAACAGATTGAGAACCAGAATTGCCAAATCTATGGTTGCCTTGCAGAAGTGGGAAGCAGATCAGGACACTACATGTCTGGTTTGGAAACAGCCACCACAGACAATGGAACATCCTTGGTCTGCCCATGCTGGAGCAACAAATGCACAAAACAAGGACCTTGAGGATTCATTGAAAGCAGCCAGATCTTGCACGATCTCTGGCGGAGCATATTTTAGAACCACAGTGTTTGGACACGATAGGA
>JAMKCH010037761.1:0-16443 GCA_023653785.1 Ophioderma brevispina | reverse complement strand
AATGCATGGTGAGGACTGATTTAGCTGTTGATTATCAGGTAAGTCTATTGATTTATTCCAATCATGATACGAGAAATTTACACACCTATCCTTATTGCTTCTACTATGGAAGGTAACCAAAATCAAGAGTATGTATAGTGTTCTTCCATAATGCATTTTTCTTCCAATACAATTTTTGTGTTTTTTTTTACTCGGGGGAGGGGGGCACTTATATTCAAGGTGGATAAGATGCATGAACATGGACTTTCAAAATGCACCTAACACATATTTTCACCGACTAAAAAACTAGCTAAAAAATACCCTAAACCATATTTTTATTCTGTTTATGATACCTAAACAGTACGCAATGCATCGTGTCGTTAATATACCCTTTATTATCTTGCTTGGCCTTGCTTCCGAACTTTCGAACACAAGATTTTTTGATCCCTTTGTTCAATGAGTATACCCTAAACAGTACATCACAATTTTTCATGGTTAAGAAAAAAAAACTACCTTTTTTTCCATAAATTTTTGCTGTTTTTGACACCCAAACATGTCCGCCATACATCACCGTTGCGAAAAAGTTACCCTTTTTTTCCGCGTTTTCTTGTTCACGCATCATAGCCACATTTGAATACAAGTGGCCCCCTGGATTGTTACACTGTTTTCATATGAGTTTTATACTTTATAGGGACACAAATTCTAATCCATCCCATCTCTACCAAAAATTGGTGTTGAAATAGACAGTGGAAATAGATTTTGTTGTTGGTCGACTGGAGTTGGTTAAAGGTATTTAAAGGTTCATTATTTACACATATTTTTTTCTCTATTTCATAGAAATTCACATATCAAAGATAAGTCTGAAATTGCATAGGCATTGGACATCTCAATAACCATTGTAATGCGAGCATCAAATTTTGAAACAATTGAGAAGAATATAAGGCCAGTCGTTGCACTTGCAAGAATGAACACGCACTGGGAAAATAATGATCTTGCCCAGCTCAACAATGACCTCTGTTACACTTCTGCAGAAAAGGTCATCATATTGAAGTCTTCATGAGCTTACACCGAAGTGAATCGACCTGAAGACTCTAAAAGACAGCTGTCATTTCCTTTCCACTGTAGAGATTTCTCATTTGAATGTCTTCCACCAGAATATAACTGAGACCAGTAGAATATGGCAGTGCTTTAATGTGTTTGAAAGGATTATAAAGGTGCATTTCTTGTTCCAGTACCTTCTGTTTTATTCATGTTCACTAGATATCCGTGAGAAAAGTTATTCCCAAATTTGAGTTAATCCCGATCTTGCGGTTTTGTGTTATGAGATTGCTTGTTTTCCCACGGTCCTAGGCCACTGTGCTGTAATATCTGTCTATACAAATTGCGAATTTCTTACAGATACGAGCGAATTTTACACATAAGATTAGGTCACATGGATTACTAAGGCTACAGGTTCAGATGAAATATAAAATCTCATCTTTTTTGAGGTAGGTCGGGGGATGATGGTTGTGGGATCATAAAATGCCCCTTTAAGGTGCACACCTTACAAATTTTTCCCCCCCTCCTCAGGTGGTAGCCCCCGTTTAATAAAACTTGTATGAACTCAGTCCTCTTGGGGCTTCTGTTTTCTTATTTTAACATCAAGCCAAAAAATGGCCACTCCACGTATTTTACCAGCTGAGTCCGGGTGCTGGTAAATAGAAGTATTAATGAATTTAAGTCAGTTGGGAATTTGGATGGGTAAAGATTTAAATTGACTCTTAAATTTGATTCCTTTAGAAATACATAACAATGTTTTATACCATACTGAGTTGAATTCATTGTGCTATCAAAATATTTGTGCATTTCATACTTTGAGCTCCCCACGGAAGTCAAGTTGATGTTTTGTAGATGGGTGACCAGAAAAAAAAAATGCATAATATCATGTTCAAGATCTTTTTCCTTGTTTATTTTTCTTGTTTTTAAGACTGATGCAGAAAGGTCGTCCATGCTTTAGTGGTCATATTTCAAGTTCAGGAGAAAATGGGCAGGGTACTTTGAACAAAACAAAAAGTAAAACTTGGTGGGGAGAGCTTAAAAATTGACTGCAGAAATGCTATAAATCTGTGTTTTGTATGAAGAGCCCAAATTGCAAGCGACACCATTTGACCACATTTAAATTAGTCAAATTTTGTTTTTCATAAAGGTAACAACTGATCGAAATATTTCTTAAATTATGCCAATTCTCTGGGTGACAGGTTAAGCCAAAATTCAGGGTAACAAGGATTTTACTTCCCGTTTTCAAATTCGCTTAGCAACAGGTTACACAAACTGTGGAAATGTTTAACTGTTGGGGAAAAATTGTTATTGAATCAGGTGATTGAAAAAACATGTAACTGACCTTGGAGCTGGGGGTACTCACCACCAAAGGGTGAGGTTCAAGGGTGTCGTTGATATGGGTTGCATTTTTACACTCTTAATAGATGGATGGGTCATTTTTCATGTTTCTGTTTAAAGGTCCCAAACTCACCAGTGTGAGGTTGTCGCGCTTGCACAGACCCTCTTCTGTGTGCGACCTTTCCGTTAGTGCATGTATTGCTACACGTAGACGCCTGCCGGTGGACTACACAAGCATGTAAATTGTAAAATTCCGAAAATTGGTGATATTTGCCGCCAAATGTAAGACCCAACGTAAAAAATGTAAGGAGATGAAACTTGTATACCACCATTCGAATAAGTTTTTGATATGAAAAAAGTAATAAGTAAATCGAAAAAGTCAAGGAATTGTGAATTTTGTCACAAATTCGTACACCAAAATGTTATTTGAATGTTCAACTTACTTAGAAATTCTGATGATCAGAAGAGAACATGTTCTGCAAAATGTCATATTTCTTTATTTCTTAAAGCGATTTCTGAGATTGAAAAAGCTTGCATGTAAGTTCGCCATGTTCTCTTCAGGGTAGTTGTTAGGTTGCTAGATTCAAGTACATTCAACCCCTCAACGACCCATTAAAAATCAACTCTTAACGGGAACACCGAAGATGATTTTGTTTTGTTGTTCGGCAAACATCGGAAGGGCTCTCGCTGCTCGACTGTGATTGACCAGGCGGCTGGAGCAATCCGCGAGTAAACTTAACCGCTTTTTCGATACAGGAAGATTGTGGTGCCGGGCGGCCAGTGATACACTCGATTTGATTTTTTAGATTGCATTTCCGGCTATGGCCTGATGCTCAAGGGTTCCCCTGTTGGAATCACACCAACCTCAGAGGGTGTATGAGTCAATCCCACAGTGCACCAGTTGGTGAAATTGCACCTCAACAAGGTCATGTGATCCCACAAAAACCCTATTCTTAACACATTAAAAACCCTGACTTTGACACTCATTTTAGCCCCACTGTGCTAGAGGACTTAGGGAATGTGTGCATGATTATGAAATGTCTGTGGTTCTTAAACTTCTTGAACACTTTTTATTTCCCTAAAGTAACTTACATGTGTTTAGTTACAGTACAGTATAGCACACATATGCAAAGCCATTATGGCATGATTCCAAACACCCATTCTTCCCAAACCTTAACACCTTTCTCTTTGCTTCTCTTCATTTATTTCCTAACTTCTCTTCGGATATAAAAAAATGGGAAGGGAGTTAGGGATGACCATTAGGGAACGGGTAGTGGCCGTAGCGTATCTTCCCTCGCCTTTCACAATTGAAGTATCGGGTTCGCTCCCCGGAGGGGCTGTTCTCGGCGGGCTTTATGTGAAATTGGGTTTCTGATCATATTGTTCCACAGGTTTTCTCAGGTACTCGGTTTCCTCCTGCTTCTAAAATCGAGCTCTGTGCGCATAATCTGTTTCCGGTATATGGTTTCTTGATGTGCTAAGCGCCTTCATGGGCGCCGCCATCAGCCCTGAAGCAGTATGTACGTGGATATGTAGCATGTTAAAATATTCAAATTATCTTATTAAAAAATATTATATTATGGTAAGAAAAAGTAAGAAGAACATTTTATCATTACAAAATCATCTGATTATAGAATAATTAAACAATTTTCAGGTTATCCGTCCACAGACTGTTTACAACGGGACAGTGGTGAGCAAAACCAACATACTAAAATCTAAATATCAAGAAAATTTAAACTTGATTGTCAGGGAAAATGTCCTTGTCTGCAAGAAATTGAACCTGATTCAATCGTAATCAAACAAGACTTATTCCCGAGCTAAATGGGTCCAACTGTCATCTTCCCCATTGCGCACACTGAAGCACTTGTTAAGCATTCAGCAACACTTGGCTTCAAAGAAATTTCTATTTGAAAATTCCAAAGTCAACACGAGTAGACAAATTTGTTCCGACTTCTCAGTTCAGTAGACTTGTTTTGTTTCGTTTCTCGTCTGACACTCTGTAACACCCACCATCTCCCGGGATGTTCATCACTGTCTTCCATTGGTGTTAGTGCATGTAGAAGCAAGCATTATAAACCTTGAGGGACAATGGTCTTGTTGCGTTCTGCTCGGCATCTGCTGTCTTTGATACTACCATAGGGCATCCAGATTTTGCACATCCATGCACTACAAACCCTGATATTTACTTTAGAAAAACCAAACTACTTCTTCGCATCCTGCCAGTGACCTCATCGAAGATCAAATTTTCCCGGTCTATTTTCTGTCTACCGTGGAAAGCTTGACGGACAAATTGGAGACCCTTGTGTAAATTTGCCATGCTCATAACACTAGCATGGTCCGTGCTCGATGGGCCGGTGGCAGCATGCGGATATTCTCGCAGAGTAAATTTTTAAAGTTCTGACTCTTGGCTTTTTGTGATTGATTTCTCTGATTGATTGGAAGCTGAACAAATAATTACTATGAGCAGGGAATGTATGGGGGTGGGTCGTAGCATTTGGAAAGCATTTGTAAATTTGATAGTAGGTCAAAAGGAGCGGTAAATTGATCTCGGTGTTATTTTCTTTTTGTGCCATGCGGAGTTTCAAAGGCTTGAGAAGCTCTTCAGCCATGCCATTAATGGAGTGTAATAACCGTGTAACTTAAAAAGCCATCTGCCATCTTAAATTGGTTGGCAAATTTTAATTTTTGGTTCCAATACTAATGTTTCTAAGTGTATTCCATACATTATACAATGAAAATGAAATAAACAAATTGTTAGAGGATGTGTTTAGAGGTTTAACAGTTGATTTTATTGGTTATACATGGGATTATATGATATATTTAGCCAATCAGAGACCCCGTGGTTGGGGGGTTCTCAACTTTTTTTGGGTAGGTATGTGCCTGCCGGATTTCAAAAATTGAGGCTCCGGAGCTGATTTGAGGCCCAAAAATGTGGTCTCCGGAACTAAGTTTTCAAAAAATTTCAAAAAATAAGCTGCGATTTCCCTCCATTTCCAGCTACTTTTTGAGGTTTTTTGAAGAAAAATTTGGTAGAATATGGCTTTGGACATGAAAAGTAGGGTCTCTGGAACTGGAATGGTCCTAAAATGGGGTCTCCGGAACTGAAAAAGGGCCTGAAAATGAGGGTCTTACAGGCGGCACCCCCTCCCCACCGTGTCAGAGACATGGTAAGAAGAGCTTAAAGGTGTGTACAGATATAGAAAGTCTATTTTGATTGGTTACTCAGAGGTTGTATCAGTAAAAATTTGAGATTCAAGCAACATCTTAACCAAAAGGGGGGCCATAAAAAAAATGAATTATGTTCAAACTGTGGGGGGGTCTTAGAGAAAAATGATGGAGGACAAAAAATGGAGGGGTTTGAGGCCACAATACCTGTACAACCATTCAGGCACCGTACAAAATGATGGCCCTTAATCAAGTAGCCAACACTACACCCCTGATTTGTACGCATTATATTGCATGTATGATCAGAAGGCAGCTATTCCAGAGCTCAATTTAATCACCTTATGTTCATGTCCATCACCTACTAATGATGCAGGTCTCGGTGGGACCTAACTTGCACTCTTTCTGAGAAGCATTTCCTGTTTGTGTTTTTTTTTACTCGGGGGAGGGGGCACTTATATTCAAGGTGGATAAGATGCATGAACATGGACTTTCAAAATGCACCTAACACATATTTTCACCGACTAAAAAACTAGCTAAAAAATACCCTAAACCATATTTTTATTCTGTTTATGATACCTAAACAGTACGCAATGCATCGTGTCGTTAATATACCCTTTATTATCTTGCTTGGCCTTGCTTCCGAACTTTCGAACACAAGATTTTTTGATCCCTTTGTTCAATGAGTATACCCTAAACAGTACATCACAATTTTTCATGGTTAAGAAAAAAAAACTACCTTTTTTTCCATAAATTTTTGCTGTTTTTGACACCCAAACATGTCCGCCATACATCACCGTTGCGAAAAAGTTACCCTTTTTTTCCGCGTTTTCTTGTTCACGCATCATAGCCACATTTGAATACAAGTGGCCCCCTGGATTGTTACACTGTTTTCATATGAGTTTATACTTTATAGGGACACAAATTCTAATCCATCCCATCTCTACCAAAAATTGGTGTTGAAATAGACAGTGGAAATAGATTTTGTTGTTGGTCGACTGGAGTTGGTTAAAGGTATTTAAAGGTTCATTATTTACACATATTTTTTTCTCTATTTCATAGAAATTCACATATCAAAGATAAGTCTGAAATTGCATAGGCATTGGACATCTCAATAACCATTGTAATGCGAGCATCAAATTTTGAAACAATTGAGAAGAATATAAGGCCAGTCGTTGCACTTGCAAGAATGAACACGCACTGGGAAAATAATGATCTTGCCCAGCTCAACAATGACCTCTGTTACACTTCTGCAGAAAAGGTCATCATATTGAAGTCTTCATGAGCTTACACCGAAGTGAATCGACCTGAAGACTCTAAAAGACAGCTGTCATTTCCTTTCCACTGTAGAGATTTCTCATTTGAATGTCTTCCACCAGAATATAACTGAGACCAGTAGAATATGGCAGTGCTTTAATGTGTTTGAAAGGATTATAAAGGTGCATTTCTTGTTCCAGTACCTTCTGTTTTATTCATGTTCACTAGATATCCGTGAGAAAAGTTATTCCCAAATTTGAGTTAATCCCGATCTTTGCGGTTTTGTGTTATGAGATTGCTTGTTTTCCCACGGTCCTAGGCCACTGTGCTGTAATATCTGTCTATACAAATTGCGAATTTCTTACAGATACGAGCGAATTTTACACATAAGATTAGGTCACATGGATTACTAAGGCTACAGGTTCAGATGAAATATAAAATCTCATCTTTTTTGAGGTAGGTCGGGGGATGATGGTTGTGGGATCATAAATGCCCCTTTAAGGTGCACACCTTACAAATTTTTCCCCCCCTCCTCAGGTGGTAGCCCCCGTTTAATAAACTTGTATGAACTCAGTCCTCTTGGGGCTTCTGTTTTCTTATTTTAACATCAAGCCAAAAAATGGCCACTCCACGTATTTTACCAGCTGAGTCCGGGTGCTGGTAAATAGAAAGTATTAATGAATTTAAGTCAGTTGGGAATTTGGATGGGTAAAGATTTAAATTGACTCTTAATTTGATTTCCTTTAGAAATACATAACAATGTTTTGAACATACTGAGTTGAATTCATGTGCTATCAAAATATTTTTGGGCAATTTCAACTTGTGAGCTCCCCACGGAAGTCAAGTATGATGTTTTGTAGATGGGTGAACGCCGAAAAAAAAATGCCATAATACATGTTCAAGATCTTTTTCCTTGTTTATTTTCCTGTTTTTTAAGACTGATGCAGAAAGGGTGGCCCATGCTTTATTATCATATTTCAAGTTCAGGAGAAAATGGTACTTTGATAACAAACAAAAAAACTTGTGGGGGAGAGCTAAAAATTGCACTTCATAACTGCTACTAAATCTTTGTTTTGTATGAAGAGCCAAATTGCAAGGACACATTTTGACACATTTAAATTGTCCAAATTTTGTTTTCTAAAGGTAACACTGATCGAACATTTCTTGAATGTATGCCAATTCTCGGGTGACAGGTTAAGCCAAAATTCAGGTGTAACCGGATTTACTTCCCGTTTCAAATTCCGCTTAGCAACCTGGTGACACAAACGTGGAATGTTAACTGTTGGGAAAAATTGTTATTGCATCAGGTGAATTTGAAAACATGTAACTGACCTTGGAGCTGGGGGTACTCACCACCAAAGGGTAGGTTCCCAATGTGTCGTTGATATGGGTTGCAATTTTTACCCCTGACTAGATGATGGGTTCATATTTTCACTGATTTCTGTTTAAAGGTCAAACTCACCATGTGAGGGTTCCGCTTTGCACAGACTTCTTTGTGTGCGACTTTAGTGCATGTCTTGTACCGTAGCGCTGCCTGTGAGCACTACACAATGCATGTTAATATTGTAAATTCCGAAAATTTGGTAATATTTGCCGCAAAGTGTAAGACCAAACTAAAAAATGTAAGGAGATGAAACTTGTATACACATTCGATTATATAGTTTTCTGATTATGAAAAAAAGTACAGTATTATCGAAAAAGTCAAGGAATTGTGTTTTGTCACAAATTCGACACAAAATGTTCTTGAATGTTCAACTTACTAGAAATTCTGATCTCAGAGAAACATGTTCTGGGCAAAATGTCATATTTTTCTTTATTTCTCAAGCGATTTCTGAGATTTAAAACTGCATGTAGTTGCCATTCTCTTCAGGTGTTGTTATGTTGCTAGATCAGTACCTTCAACCCCTCAACGAATTACAAATCACTCTACCGAACACACGAAGATGATTTTTTTTTTGTGTTCGGCAAACATCGGCAGGGCTCTCGCTGCTCGACTGTGATTGGCCCGGCGGTGGGATCGCGGTAACTTAACCCGTTTTTCGATCAGGAAAAGATTGTGGTGGCGGGCCCTGATACACATGATAGCTGCCATTTCCGGCTATGGCCTGATGCTCACGGGTTGTCCCCTGTTGGAATCCACACCAAACCTCAGAGGGTGTATTGAGTTCAATCCCACAGTGCACCAGTTTTGGGAAATTTCACCTCAACAAGGTCATGTGATCCCACGAAAACCCTAATTCTTAACACATACAACCCGACTTTGACACTCATTTTAGCCCACATTGTGCGAGTACTTAGGGAATTTTTTGTTTCAAAAAACATTACAAAAAAACAAAAAAACTTTTTAACACTTTTTTATCCCTAAGTAATTACATGTGTTTAGGACAGTACATATAGACACTTGAAATGCATTATGGCATTGATTCAAAACACCCCTTCCAAACCTTAACACCTTTCTCTTTGCTTCTCTGCATTTATTTCCTCCCTTCCTCTCTCGGGATATAAAAAAAATGGGAGGGAGTTAGTGATGGCCATTAGGAACGGGTTGGCGTAGCGTATCTTCCTCGCCTTCCCAATGAGAGTTCTCGGGTTCGATCCACCGCAGGGGCTTGTTCTTGGCGGCTTTATTTGAATTTGGTCTTCGCGATCATACTTTGTTCCCACAGGTTTTCTCCAGGTACTCCGGTTTCCTCCGCTTCTAAATCGGAGCTTCTTGGCATAATCGGTTCCGTATCATGGTTTCTCGGATTGGCTAAGCCCTTTCATGGAGCCGCACAGCCCTTAAGCACTTGTACGTTGATATGTAGTCATGTTAAAACTATTCAATTATTATTATTAAATTATTATTATTCATGGTAAGAAAAGTAGAAAACCTTTTATCATTACAAAACCTCTGATTAATGAAATAATTAACAAGTTTCAGGTTATCCGTCCACAGACTGTTTACAACGGACAGTGGTGACAAACCACATACTAAAATCTAAATATCAAGAAAATTTTAAACTTATTGTTCAGGGAAAAATGTCCTTGTCTGCAAGAAATTGAACCTGATCAATCGTAATTCAAACAAACTTATTCCCGAGCCTAATGGTCCAACTGTCGTCTTCCCATTTGCGCACACTGAGCACGTTTAGCATTCAGCAACACTTGGCTTCAAATAAATTTCTATTGAAAATTCCAAAGTCAACACGAGTAGACAAATTTGTTCCGACTTCTCAGTTCAGTAGCCTTGTTTTGTTTCGTTTCTCGTCTGACACTCTGTAACACCCACCATCTCCCGGGAGTTCATCACTGTCGTCCATTGGTTTTAGTGCATGTCGAAGCAAGCATTATAAAACCTTGAGGGACAATGGTCTTGTTGCGTTCTGCTCGCATCTGCGGTCTTTGATACTACCATAGGGCAATCCAGATTTTTGCACATCATGCACTACAAACCCTGATATTTACTTTAGAAAACAAACTACGTCTTCGTCATCTGCCAGTGACCTCTCGACGATCAATTTCCTCCCGGTCTATTTCTTCTACCGTGGGAAAGCTTGACGGACAAATTGGATGACCCTTGTTAAATTTGCCAGCTCATAACAATTAGAATGGGCCGTGCCGATGGGTCCTGTGTCAGCATCGGATTTCTCGCAGAGTAAATTTAAAGTTCTGACTCTGCTTTTTGTGATGGATTTCGTCTGATTTATTGGAAGCGAACAAATAATTACTATGAGCAGGGATGTATGGGGGTGGGTCGTAGCATTTGGAAAGCATTTGTAAATGTGATAGTAGGTCAAAGTCGCGGTAAAATTGATCTCGTGTTTTTTTCTTTTTTGTGCCATGCGGAAGTTTTTCAAGGCTTGAGAAGCTCTCAGGCCATGCCATTATGGAGTGTAATCACCGTTTAACTTAACAGCATCCTGCCATCTTAAATGGTTTGGCAATTTTAATTTGTGGTTCCAATCTAATGTTTCTAAGTGTATTCCATACATTATACAATGACAATAAATAAACAAATTGTGGAGGGATGTGTAACCCCCCTGAAGGTTTAACCTGTTTATTTTATTGGTTATACTGGGATTATGTGATATATGTAGCCATCAGAGACCCCGTGGTTGGGGGGGTTCTCACCTTTTTTTGGTAGTTATGTGCCTGCCGGATTTCAAAAATTTGAGGCTCCGGACTGATTTGAGGCCCAAAAATTGGTCTTCCGGAACTAGTTTTCACAAAATTTCAAAAATAAGCCTGCGATTTCCCTCCATTTTCCACTACTTTTTGAGGTTTTTTTGAAGAAAAATTTGGTAGAATTGGCTTTGGACATGAAAAGTAGGGTCTCTGGAACTGTAATGGTCCTGAAATGGGGTCTCCGAACTGAAAAAGGGCCCCTGAAATGAGGGTCTTTACAGGCGGCACCCCTCCCACCGTGTCAGAGACATGGTAAGAGAGCTTAACGGTGTGTACAGATATAGAAAGTCTATTTTGATTGGTTACTCAGAGTTTGTCTCATTTATAAAAATTTGATTCCTAAGTCAAAATTTACCCAAAGGGGACCATAAAAACGAATATGCTTCAACTGGGGTCTTAGAAACTGGCTGGAGAGACAAAAATGGAGTCTTGAGAGCCACACATAACTGTAATAACCACTTGTCAGTGCCCCGTTACAAAATGATGGCCCTTAATCAGTAGCCAACACTACACCCCTGATTGGTACACCCCCCCCCCCCACCCCATTCTATTGCATGTATGATCAGCAGGCACTAGTCCAATCGCATTTAATCACCTTATGTTCATGTCCATCACCTACTAATGATGCAGGTCTCGGTGGGACCTAACGTGCACTCTTTCTGAGAACATTTCCTGTTTGTGTGTTTTTGTGTTAGTCTGCTGATTTCTATTTTGGGATGCAACCAACATGAAAACATTAGTTATAATGGGAGGAGTCACCTCTCAGGCAACGGCAAAAGTGGTCTATGCAAATTTTTTTGATTACATGAGTGCAGTGAAGTAATTCATACTGTCATGCCCTTCCCCTTTCGAAAATTTCTGATACTCACTGCCAATCAACTGCTTGTGACGAAACAACAAGAAAGGAGTGAAAGAAAATTGCAAGTTGTAAACATGAGAAGCAAAGCAAGCCATGCAAAAGAAACAACACAATTTTGCAAAAGAGGGTGGCATTGTCTCCATTGCTCTATTTTACTATTTTTAATTGAGGAAATCTTAAAAGTTTTCTAAAATTAATTTTTAATGTTTTTTGGTGTTTTTAAATTTTTACCAATCTGTTGAGGTAAATGGGCAGTTTTTGAATTAAGTCTTGCCAAATGAGCCAAGTTACATGACTTGGTGTTTTCCCTAGTGCAAATTGAAAAAAGTTAACCGCCCACTGTCACGCAATCATTCATATGTTTGCTCTTGTCAATAGGAAAATTGGCTCATCACTTCTCGCATCCGTGGCAAATTTTGTTTACTAGCTACCATTGCACCAAACAATTTAGAATTGGTGTGTCCGTATGATTGGATTATCTGGTTCTTGGTTTTAGACTCAACTTCTTAAGTACTTTGTGGTACTTAAGAAGGGTTTTTTCTAGATGAGTGGACTTTTTCTTCCAAATACTCTAAAATGTGCTGTAAAGGGTGTTAAAATTCTCATGGATGGGCCGGAAACAGCCCATCCATGAGGCAGTTTTTCTCCCCCGTTACCTTTAACTTTCACAGTATTTTGAAAGAAAAAGGTCCACCATGTAGTACTAACTCTTGTTTAAACCCATCGAAAGTTAGACACTACTACTACTAAAACCAAAGTTTTAATCCGGTTTTATCCCTGTCCGGGGTGGCCGGATTACCTCACATTCGCATAACCGCCCTTACTCCTTCCTTCCAATTCACCCGATTCAATGCATCCTCCATCCTCAACCTACTCTCCTCCTCCACACTTGCTTCTTCCAGCCTTCTTTGGTGCCGTCCCCTCCTCCTCAACCTCCCCCCTCGAACTCAAAAAGCCCTCGTTATCCTCTCAACACATCCCATACAACGTACCTCATTCGCCTTCGCCACCGGTCAACTCCTTTTTTCAAGAATTCCAACAAAATGTCTCGACCTTTGAGGTGTAATGGTTGCTATTTGATTGACACTGTGTTATGATGTATTTAGTCATTTGAGACTGTTAAGAAGGGTTTAAAGGTTTTTTGTACATAAATATAAAGGTGTAAGGTGTCTATTTTGATTGGGTTACTGAACTGTGCCAGGGGATTGAGACTGTATTGGCTCAGTTTATGCCAATATTGTGCTCTCGTAAGATTTGCTGGATTGGTTTTCAGTAATTCTCTTTTTTGATCAAAAGGACAAAACTGCAATGTGATGTTCTATGCTAAGTTCTCTCTAATCCTCTCTACAGAGCCGTATGCCTTTGGTTGAGATTCCTCGGAATCGATTTGCTCCCCTTTACTCTGCATATCAATGTGCTGATACAGAATCTCAGATCCATTTATTATGTGTAAGGATACAAATACATTGATGCCACTAACAAGCTAGTTTGCAGGCAGTAAGCACCACTTACCCCGGGTGTTGTACAGTTCCTTTGATCCCTATCATCAGTTGAATCTGAATTGGGAATGCAAAAGAGAACGTAGTGATAACCAGCTAAGGTAATAGCCGCCGACCTAAGCAATTTGAACTGCAAAGCGTGAACAAGACCTACATATATGCCTTAAATAATAAGGTTATCACAACTTTATCACAAATACAATATTTCGCAAACTGCACACACCTCACACAACCGGAGCCGATGGAGGCAATTTACCCCATAACTGTGCTCAAATGAGCCGTCCTTCTTAATGAACCTAAGTCCCCAGGTTAGTACCTTAGCGGAAATTCCTTGAAATGCCATTTAAGAAACCATTAGTTCCGCAACTTTGCCACTCGTTCTCTCACCTTCTATCCCTCGGATATCATCAGCACATCATTAGTCTTATTTCCTTCTGTGGGAGGTTTTAAGGCTGCAATGCTTTCGGATTGATCATGGGGCACGATTTTCTTAACGAGGTGCAGATTCCAAAAACCAAATCTCTGGCACTATTTTTACCTTGAGGCTATTTTGGCTATCGATTTGGACATCAGAAGTAGTCAGGCGGCAGTGCTTGCCTTTTAAGGTAATTAATTTGCTCGTAAATTGAACTTCTTTTGGTTCTTTCCAGATTTAGTGTTCTGTTGACGGCCACTTCAGTCTTTACAGAAAGTGTTTTCACAATCTGTTTCAGAGATATTGTTTTGTCATTTACTACAAGAATTTATCATTTCAGTGTTAAAAATGCACCATTCAGTCAATCCTATAGCCTATAAATTATTCATCATTACTTGTCAAAAGAGCTTGCAATCTTTACACATCTTTTAAAAAAAGATCTTGTGTTTTAGGCAATTAAAAATTATAACTCAAAGGGTCTTTTAAAAATCTGTAATTACTATCTGCCTCCTCGACTGCAAAACCAAATAAACAAAAACAAAACCCTTTTTGTTTTTTTGAATTTTTTACAACTTCAGTTCACATGCTCGTTTGCTTACCTCACTCACTCACTACTCACTCCTCACTCACGCACTCGAAAACAGCATTTGGGGAAAGGGATGTATGCTACCACCACCCAAGCAAACTCATTCAATGAATTTTGGTTTTGATTTTGGTGTTTTGGCTGTTTTTTTTTTTTTCCTCCCCTTAATGATAGCTTAGGTGCTCAGACTTGCTTAAACGATCACTCATTTATACCTGTAACCCTACTGACATTAATATGCCTTCAAAATCAACCCTTGCCCTGCAAAATAAACTGAGTATTCATTGCAAATACCTAAATGGTCAAATCTCACAGTTCAAGTAAAGGTCATACAATGTGACGCAACCATTTCCAGGTCATATTGGGTTTAGCCCCCCCAGACTCATTTTCATGCCAGATCCATATGCGCTCTAGAATCACAATTAACAGTTGCTTAAACAATTCCAATTCTGCCTGAACCGTTTTCTTTCTTTACCCAACGCATTTCAATTTTACCACATGCCCCGTTGAGCAACTGGTTCGAAAGTGCATCAATGGAAGAGGTAGATGAAAAGGTCGGAATACTCGGATAAAAAAAATTCCAGGCTACGTAGTCCGGAGGCATGTAAGGTGCATACACATTGCAGATCACACACATGGCACACTCACATATGCACACGCATGTACACATAACATGCATACACAATAAAACCAATCATATAATGCAACACATACATGCACACATACATGCACCACAAATTCTCTCAATTAACCAGTTGCCATGCATCACTCACTGCACATTTATACAATGCACACAATCTGCACACACATCCACCGACAGACAACACACTCATGCACACACATACACACACCATTCATACACAAACAATACAACAATCATGCACACACACACAAATCCTCATATTGACCATTTGACACTCGCAGCTCACATTACACACACACACGCACGAACGCACACACACAACACAACACACGCATTATCACTGACAATCAAACACACCTCGCTCTCACTACTCGCCTTTTTCCCATCTCATCCCTGTAACCAGTGTTGACATTGTCAACTCCTAATGAAACTTTTTCTTGGCACACATGGTAAAAATCAGCAGACAGACATTATTCTCTTTAGTTGTGGATAAAACAACAACTGTAAATGGTTAACCCTAAGAGATGATGGAAAAGCAAGCAACAAAAAATGCTCCAAATTGAAGCATTTAGTTTCATTTGTCATCACAAGTAGTGCCATAAACCCAGGAAAGCAGAACAGATTTCAAGTCGAGCAGTATGTTTGTATTAGAGGCCAGAAGCGGCGATTTCACGAGGAGGGCACCCTCATTTTACAAATCATGTTTTTTGCATACACATGTTTATATACAATCACTGTGTGAAACAACTAAGCTGAAATCGAAGTCATTCATATAGCAAATTCACATTTTGTTACAAAATTCCCAATCCCAGATTTGTGTTTAGCCCTACACGTATCTATGGCAAGTTATGCGATATTTACATAAATGGGTACGCATGAAATTGCAAACAAAAAAATCTGATTTGTCTCAAACTTGGAATTGAGCATTTAGGTGGGACTATCTTGAGTTCTAGTTGACGATTTTTATTAACACACAAAAAGTATATGGAAATTTCGAAGTCAGCCTTATATGACAAGTTGAAGAAAAAATGACAAAGCAACTTAAAGGTGCATTTTGTGATTCCAGCACCTTCGTTTTTAATTGTTCAACTAGATATCCTTGATGAAAAAGCTTATTCACAACTTTTTGATGATCGACTTTGCGGTTTTGTGTTATGAGCAAATGCTCGTTCCCAAGCCCCTAGGCCACTGTGTTATAATTTCCTGTCCGTTTATTTTTTTTTTTTTTCACGGCAGAAAATACAACATTGCGAATTTCTGACACACCGACGAATTTGCACGTAAGATGACATTATGGATTACTAATGTGTAAAACGGTCAGAAGATATGAAAATCTCAATTTTTTAGGTAAGTCGGTGGATGAGGGCTTGGGGAGGCGGATAACGAAATGGCCCTTTAAATGAGGGATGAGAAGGATGTCCCAATGGATCCTCCAATTGTGGGGAACTCCAAATTTTAGGCTTCCAGGTAGCTAAGGAGTCCAGTGAATCTTAATTTCAAATG
>JAMKCH010037760.1:0-25141 GCA_023653785.1 Ophioderma brevispina | reverse complement strand
GCACATAAAAATAACACGTCCCAAAACAGATTCGGACATTTATAAGAGGCTAAAGACATCCAGGTAAATATTTAGGCTAACTTATTACATGAATATCATAGACTCGTACGCATTGATATTAAAACCACAAAGGACACAGACCGGTAAACAGGGTGCATGTCGTGGGAATCAACTCCGGCGTGTGTTTTCTTGTGTTAAACGTCATTTCCGTCGTCTGCTGAATTAATGACTCCAGTGTCATTTATTAGAAAATCGTTCTGTTTACCCATAAGGGCGCTGGTTTGGGCTTATAGGGATAAGCAGCGATTTGCTAATCCGAAACATCGAAAAAATCATCAAAATTCACATTTTTTGTATTTTTGTTACTGGCATGGATGTGCGAACATAACCTGCAAGTGGTTGGCTTGAAATCCGTGTATTAAAGACAAGGCAATATATACTTTTTATCTGATTCTGTAATTTCTATACGTGCGTATCAAAATACCGACTTTTGATCAAATCAAAAAGCCTTTCTCCGTGAATATCCCAGATTTTAAGCGTGATATTGTGCACCATGATCTATACAGTTTGACCTCAAACACAAACATTATCATTTTGATCTTTTTTATTCTGTACACCACAATTTGCTGTTTAGTGTAGACTTTGAGACGCCATTGCTGTATGTCTATTTGCGGGAGACGGTATGACAAATTCCTCAAATACTTTTTTCATTATTTGGTGGTTTGTTTCCACATTTAAGCAGTTATATGGAATTTTACACAATTATCCCTGATTTATAAGTTGCAAAAATGCATTTCCACATTTTTCGATTCTCTCGCATTATCGCTGTTAATCCCTTTAATCATTTCAGGTGAAGGCTAATGTATATAAAAGTTTTACAACCATGCAAAAATATCGATTTTGAAAAATGTTAAGGGCGCACTATTTTTCCAATGTGCCAGTGTCTCTTTAAATACAGATTATAGTTTGTGATTTTGACATTTTTTATGCTTTCACGAAAATGAACAAGGAATTTCATCTACACAGTTTCGTCATGCTAATTATTACACAGGTTTCATTTGCGGTGACAAAGATGATTGTGTAGACAATAATGAATGTAGTGCTTTTATGTGATTCAGAACAACTCCATGTACAAAAATGCTTACCAAATAAAGGACCAGCATTGGTAACTTCTGCGGGTGGTGACATTTCACCGGAATTGAATGTATAACAATTTCCATAAAGATAGTTATAAAACCATGTGAAGTTCCTTTAAAATTAAAACAAAACAAATGTTCAGAGAAATCAAGGTATAGACATAATCAGACACATGAGTATTAAAGAAATCCACTATACACACAATATACAAAAGTATTGCAAATAAATACATTACGTCATGTGATTATCAAATCGTTTTTCTCCATGTGTACAACATGTTTCAAAAAGGTACAATCAGAAAAAAATAGTTAAATATGAAATTTCAAAATTAAGTCAAAATAACTTGGCAAGAGTGGGCTTTCCAATATAGTCAGGAGGAATTGTGGACACAGGGAAAAAAAAAAAAAAAAAAAAACAGACTTTTTCTATTGATCGATTTTTGTCAATGATGACCTAAGCTAATAATTTCTGGAGGGTGTGCAAAATATCGTGCAGTGGCATTTTCTAGAAATCCAATATGGCCGCTATCACTCTCAAATTCATTCAAATTCATTCATAATTTATGCACTAGATCCAGATTTTAAAGCACGGGGAATCTTTTGGACCGGTTATTGACGTGATTTGATCACAACATTACCAACAAATCCAATATGGCCACCCTAAAACCCAATATGCCCTGAAATCATTCAAGTGACCATAACTCATCAAGTATTTGTGATAGAGGCATAATTCTGCGCTCTATACCCAGTAGGAACTCATATCTGACATTTCAAGTGTGTTAACAAGCTTACCAATCAAGACGGAAGCCAATATGCCTGACTTTTAAGATCTTTAAAACCTACGATTTGTCCTATAGTCGTAATAATAGACTGGCCGTCATTTTGGAATTTTTAGAGTAGGTTTAAAAACAAATATACCAGATTACGAGTTATTAATGCTCAAGTCATACAGATCAATACTTTAATTCTTCAACTTTAATAATCATTTTGGGTTTTTTCACTAAATACAATACAGCATCTAAATCGTAATTTATATAGTTTTAAAGAAGGGTAAAAAAGGCAGCCACATTGGCCCCCATCTTCACATTTTTGCATTTAAAGAACAAAAATTCCAGATTGCAGAATGTCAAATGGTCAAATACTTACCCATACCTTAATTTACACCTTTATATAAATATTTAGTTGAATGTCCGACATATAATACAAAATAGATGTCGGTTTTACTATTTTAAAGGCGGCTGTATTGATGCCATCTTGAAATGTTTTGGAAATGGTCCATTACCGAAAAATGCAAAGGGTTTCTAGTGATCAAATACATGTATCTCATAGTGTAAAGCATAGCATTCATATAGACACTGGAATTAGCCCTCTCACTGCAAAATGTGCAGAACACTTGACCGTGTCCGGATCGTTGGAAATGCATTCTAGAGGTGTTAAGTACCTTGCGCTCAATCGTAACAGATTTTGAACACCGGCAGAACATATTTTAGGTGTTCCGCCATGTATTCAGTAGGCTACATAGGTATAAATGGAGGTGTTACGATCATTTTAATGATTCCGAGGAGCAGTATTTGACTTTTGATCAGCCACATTGGATTTTGTGGCAATGTAATGATAAATTAATACCAACACTTTCTCGTGCTCAAAACAACCGTAGTACCGAGAATATTGCTATCTCTTAAATACTTAAGGGATTTTTAGTGATTTTGGACATGCTATGCACCATCTGGATTTTTCAAAAATGGCACTGTAACAAATTTGTGCACTTCCCTCCCAAAATTATTGGCTTAGATCCTAAATGCAACTACAAATCTATCCAATAGAAAAGTCTGTACTCCATTTCCATCCTCCAGGCTGTTTGCCTTATAATAACTTCCAACCTGACTAATCAGTGTTTGTTTGATCTCGTATTGCTTTTGTTGTCAATTCAGAGATATAAACAATTTAGTGCGATACACAACAACCAAAAATCGATTTTGGTGCACTATTAATAACTGGGGCATAAATATTTTGAGTAACGGTTCTTGCTGCATTGAAAGCTCACAAAAGATTGCAACATTGATAAAGAAACAAAACAGATTAAAGTAATAACAAAGAAAGTCTATTTTTCTCAACCTAATTTTTAATGTCAACATAATAGTAATAATATGATAAATATTTTCATTTCATAAATATACTAAATACAATATTTTATTGCACGTTTTAAGCTTTGACTTTATTACAAAATTTGTATCTGTTAATCATGCCAGGAAGAATATGATCAAACAATCAAACCAAACATTCCAAAATCCAAATAATGGTTGCAAAAATATTGCGTTAACTCTTTGGTAGTACCTAATTGTTGAAGTCAATAAGATTTTGAATTCTGGAAGCAAAGTTCAAGCTGTCGGTAGAAATCTTGCGTTCTGATACTTCAAGAACCATAAGAAACTGCCCTCCAAAGTCAATTAAGACTGCACGACGACCACGACTCTCTTCTGAACACATAACAGTATGTCAAATGCTGTATATATATATATATATTATCTTAAAGCCAGAACATTAATGTTTCTTTATGATTAATCCTTTCTTTTGAATATCAATCCCTGTTCAATGTGATAACTTTGTTTAATAAACTATCGTTCCTCCCTTTTTTGTATTCCATTTTATCGTTTTTATTGTACCCTTTTTTAAGACGGCCTGGCTGTAGTAATCCGTGTATTTGTAAGATATAAGAACTTCTTATCTTTAGATTTATGTTTACGAATCTTTGACACTCATTTTCCGACATTATAACTTTCCAGAAGGATTTTACGAAATACACACCATCATGGGTGGGCCATTTTCCTTAATCAAAACATCATCATCCAATTTAGTTCGGGCGATTTGATCACATGATAACGTACTCAGGCACGTGACTTGCAAGAAGACACCTGATGCCCGAAAGTTAAAACTCTGCTTCCCCTTTTTATATCTTCTAATGTCCCTTAACTCATTTAATGCCTTTCCTCCTTTCTTTTCTCTCCTCTCTTTCTGTCCGCTCTTGCCCCTCACCGATAATAAGGCTAACTCCCCTTTTTGCGTGATTGTCAGATTTTTCCCTCCGAGAGAAACGTTTAGGGAATTTATTAGTTTATAGATATTTGGAGTGTGATTCCTGGGAACTTAACATTGGTTCCGCAAGGAAACCCCTTCAAGGTACTGAGAAAGCATATCAATCGATAACTTATGGCCGTGTTCTCCGTCTTTCCCCACGATAGTCCATTCGCACCAATATATCCGATGTTACTGAATGAACTGTTGGCGGGGAATCCATTGCACCGGACATCTATATTGGTGCCATTTGACATTTCTAAAATAAGAACAAGAAAATGTATATGGAGATCTGTGTTGCTGGTGTTTTGTTTTTTTTTGAAGACGATTTGCAATAGGAATGGATTCCAAAAGAATCTCCGTTTTTAGAATTAAAATTTACAACGGAATCAACATTACTCAACACTCAGGTGATCTTTCCGGAGGCCTTGTATATAATAAATTGTCACTGGGGTTTGATTTTGGAAGGGCGCAGAAATAATTAATCTTAAATTGCCTTGGTTTAGTCGATTGTCTTTAATATGATAACCATAATTTTGGTCATATTCAATAAGAGAGGCAAAACATTCTGGAATTTGGGAGGTGATAAGTAATTGGCAGTTTTCTGACTCATCTTCTAACACGTGCCAACATCAGATGAAAACTATGTTATAATCTTAAATATTGGTTTGTAAGCCAATAAACATACACAATTCTTGAAAGGAAAGTATCACAAGGACTCAAAACGGAAATGAATAAAACGTTTAGCAAAATGCATTTTACAACTCATGATTTTAATAGTTACATCCAAATGCTCTTAAAACACAGATACAACATCATGGTACCTTGTAGTATTAATACTTAAAATTTCTGTATAAATTTATACTTGCCAGTACCGCGTTGTCAAAACGTTTTAAAAAACTCCAGAACTCTTCTGTCACCTGTAAATTGGAGTGTTAAAAATAAGTACATGTCACGATTTGAAAGACAGGTTTTATTCATTTTAATACTGCTTTTGTATTCCTCTGATCAGATCCTTTCTCACAATTTGTAGAATCACGCAACATTTTCTTATAAGTGCAAATTATCCTCAGGGACTAAGAGATGGAATAAAAAAGACTTGCACTTCACTTTACATCAAAAATATAGCTGTAGACAACCTGAGTCCCTCATCTATCTATACTGCGTACGGTTAACTATAGTATTTATTTCACTAAAATATTTGCGCTAAACCCCTTCGCCAACTTCACTGCTCAAATGATTTCGACGATTCCTCCATCGGTTCTCAAATTTTAGCTTTATTAATCAACGTCCTTACTTGTCCGTAACCCTGTGTTGGATATAACCCCAAAATTCAATAAAAATAGTTAAATTTTTCCACTTGGCTTATACTACAAAATGTACTAGGAAAAGTTGGGTCCAAAAATATCGTAGCTCGTGTGTACATGAAGGAAGTTCGATGTTGATTCGAACGCTGGTGAGGAGACACCTTCCTATCGAGGGGCCTTATAACCAAAAGGACCTAATGCATTTTTAGGCCAAAATGAGGTTTTCTTATCAAAATAATATTAATGGTCAGGTCGTGGATCCCACAAAACCTCGTCACCCCCTGACTTACCTCAACCAAGTTGAGATTTTTTTAATATCCATCTCAACCGTTAGCCATGGTAGGCCACGAATATCTAATCTTAGCGTGCTAATTCGGTCGTGTTGCTAAGAAATCTCGCCAATTTTTGTATTTTCCTGAATTACAGCACGTGGCCTAATTACACTGTGGGAACAAAGCATTTGCTCATATAAACAACAAACCGCAGGATCTGGGATCGCCTCAATTTTGTGAATAAGTTTTTTCAAGGTATCTAGGGAACATGAATAAAACTAAGGTGTTGGAATCACGAAATGCCCTTTAAAACCCTATGGGTAATCTTTTTTCCATCTCAATGCCTCATCACACAGAGTAATATAAATAGTATCCCCAAAGTAAAGCCTAAATCAATTTCTCGTTGCTGTTAGAGCCAAAGGAGCGAATACCTTATTGTCGCATACCTTGTTTCCACTTCGCACGGGGGTTGAAGATGTTTGAGCCAAAATGACCTTAGCACGGGGAACTTCAAACCCTCTATTCAAAAATGGCCATTTTGCACTTAAGAGGGCATTTTGGTTCTATATAAGCCCTCGATATGTATATTTTACTCAAAAAAATCACAATTTCATATGTAGTCAAAAAAGTGCCATGACAAAACCTCATCGTATCAATTCATGTTAGAAATTTACAAAGCCACAAAAATGAACATTGGTTGAAAACATTCATTTTATTAACGCACAAAGAGTAATCTTTTTAGGTTTTAATGATGCCCTGCCGAACTCGTTTTTTTTAACATGGACCATATACCGTTGATTCCGCTGTAGATTTCTGCCCTCAAAATTTATTTTTTAGGCGACCAAAAATTCACATAAAATTATGCGGTTTTAGTATTAGATAGATCCCCCATTTTTTTACATATTAGGTTTTTTGGCATTTGTCTTTGACGTACATAGAGGTTTTTTCCCTGCCAAGTATACACCACGGAACTAACCGAGGACGAAATATAAACCTTAATGAAATAGAGAAATGGGACATAATTCACCGGAAATGCGAGTGTTATAAGCCCCCATGTATTACAGGGCAATGTTGTTTATTTCAAGCCATTTCGTAGAATCCTGTGGCGTACTGTTTGCACACGTCCTAATTTAGTGAAAGTGTTCCCGGCAAAAATATGACTTCGTGTCCCTTGGCGTTCTGAGGCCAAGTTTGGTTTGAGCATTTGTAGACCTGTATTATTTGGATTTATTCTGGACATTGCTCCATGGGGCTATTTGAAAGACCTATAAATAAAGAAATTTCCAAGTAAATTTTTTAGCGTCCAAGATTGAATTTAAAAAAAAAGACTGGACGGAGAAAGGGAGCTTGCTATTTTTGCATCCGAAAAATATCCTTTTACCATATAATTAGCATAGGCCAGTTGCGGCGATGAGCCTTTTCTATTTTCTAAACATATTTTCAGGTAGAGTTACTCTGTAGAAATACCTTACTTCTCCTTTTACGAAATGTCATGAACTGAAATGGTCCAGAATAAAAAAATAATAAATTGAAGCGGCGCTCAAAAGAGGAAACCGGACAAATGAAACTAAAAAGGACCTGGCAGGATAACAGAGATGAAAGCGCCCTCATTTTGACATTGCGTTATCTGGTACAACCCCTCCTCCCCGCGAACGGGAAAGAGACTCTATTATCCTGATGTTAATTGATAATAGCTATCTAATATTAACAATTCAAATTTCTCCATTATAGCTCATAGTTGTATTGGAGGAGGTAAACATGAATATATGAATGTTTATGCTCTTTCTTTTTTATATCTCCCCTGTGAAATGGCCTTTTCCCGTCCTTGGGGGAATGGGTTCATTTTTGGTCGAGGGTAACTACCGGGCTACCCGCTTCTATTTCGCTTTGGGTTTGTGAACCTACTTTTTAATACAGTGTATGCAGAAAATAATTCGTAGCCATTTATATCCTCTAAATCTACATGTCATGAGAGTTTTTATAGACTGTTGTGCAATTTTAACGTCAATGGATCTGACTCATACGATAGGCACAGCAAGAACAGTGAAAGTACATTTAAGAAAAAATATTAATGTTCAAATAGAAAAACAACGATTCACACTTCCACACATGCGACAGTCGTGAGCGGTTTTGGAAAAAAAAACACGAACGGGGTAACACTAAAATAAAAACAATGATATAGAGGCGTAACAGGCAACAGGGGGGGAGTGCGGCCAATAAATCCCAAATCTAGACATCGCCATTTGCTTAACACGTAAAAATGAAATATTGACGACAAATTATGAAATTAGTATATGTTCAGGACATTTTTATTTGTATTTTTTAGCAGTGATTTGCTGTTTAACAGCGTCTTTAAATCGTTTTTATGAGTGGCATTGATAACGAATCTTAAGGGGGGCTGGCCCGATTAAGAGAGAATATTTCAACTTGATATGTATCGGCCTTCACCCCACAACCCCATCTGAAATTTTCGCACCAATCTATTTCATCCATTTTGGCTGTGGAGCTAAAACGTGATTTGTGGGTAAGCCCCTAGGAGTAACTTGGTACAATTAATCATTGGTCACCAAATGGGTCCCATTTTTTCGCTCATACCTTCAAAACCTTTTTGCACCAATAATTATTCACAGGGTAATGAGAAAATAGTAGCTTTCTTCTGATACCAAAATTTTGACTACGTCCGGTAAAATCCGGGGCTCTGGTAACGAGCGATTTGCGATCGGGCCATGGACCTTTAAAACGTTGTGGCACACATGCCAAGTCGTGGGCGATCTTATCTGTGGCGATATCAAGAATAAATACAAAATTTCTTAAAAGGAAAGGGCGAGTCAGAGGAAATAATCCATGGTAATTTGGTTGTTAAGGTAATGTCAAGATGATGGCCTTTTATTTTGTTACTTGAACCAACGGTTCAGATGAGATAAAAAAATCCCCACCTTATTTTTTAGGTAAACCAAGGGTAACTATGGGCTGTGGAGCACAATTGCCCATTAAAGGTGACCGGAGGAGAATTTTTATTAGGATAATTTTCATAAAAATCTTCACTGGATCAGTTGTGGACCACTACCGCTACCCATTTCGAAGATTTATTGGACAAAAATGTGCAAAGAAAACCGCACCCTTGTTTTTACTTGCCTGGCTATCGGAATTGTTTCCCCTATATGAAACCATGCGTTGAACTTTCTCGTGCACGACAGACAGTACCAAATCATCATCTTATTCCATAAGACGCGTATTCGGCTTATTCACTATCACGTGCTGTCTCTACATTGGTAAGCATTTCAAATATGTAAAAAAAAACGGGGTTCGAGAACAATTGGGGCGCTTCTTTCTGGAAACGTCCTCATGTCCTTTTAGTGTGTTCATTTTGAATGTTATGATAAACCGTTTCAAAAATCCTTTCACTATCCAAACGGTTGGACTGACTTAATTGCTTTTATTTAAGGATGGCTTAGAGAAACATGAAAATAGGTCGGATTTTGTTTGGATCGCCCACTTAATGAGGTTCCTTTATTATTTTTTTTGCTGCATGCGAGTACTGTTATTGATCATAGAAACTGAAATACGAACTCGTCTACTATTACATGTATAAATATTAGACATGTTTGAAAGTTCATTACGTATTACTACAATTATTTACAGTGAGAGCAAAGAGTCTTTGGTTGCAAAAATGCAGTCAAGTATAGATTAACTATGTGGTCACCCACTTTCTTGTTTACTTGGGTTTATTGCCAAATTTAAAAAAAGCAACCTTTTGTCCTGCGTGTGGGGCTCTTTGCCTCGACTTGTTCTTGTGCTCAGGTTACAGCGCGTCCCTTTTCTGGCATTCTATACATTTTTATGCGAATTGACCTCTGCAATGACTTTTGATTTTTTGGGGGGTCACCCGAACCCTGATAATAACCCGCAGGGCGTTGTTTTCTACCTTAATGCCCCAAAATCAGCTCCATAGGTCAAAGTGCGTCAGACCGCATAGCGAGTACAGACATATCTCATTTTTATAGTTAAGCACTAGTGCATTTCCCCCGTGCGTGACCTTTACCTAGATGGCGCGTGACCTTATTGATCTCATTTTTAGTAGTATATTGGATATATTTGCCTCGCACACTTCTTATAACATGTGATAACATTAATTTACGATTCAAAACGGTGGAATGACGTGTAATATGTCATGAAGTAAGGAATGTTCTAAGCTTGTATATATGAATGCAAAGTGCAATGTGCGTTGGATGAAACGATTTTTGAAACATTTTATGAAAAATTTAGTCTTTTTGGTGATAGAAGTAAATTAAAGGGGGACAATGTCTGCTGGCCCGTGGAGCTTTTACATTTTGGGAATGCTTTAAAAATATATTTACAACAAAATGTTATTGACCAAATTTGGTGACGTGTGGCCGAATCCTGTAAAATACTTTACTCCCGTCGGCAGCGAATATCCGGGGGAATTGCTTTCTTCCAGTTGTGGCTGGTAAAATGGTGTAGTCCTGCGTGGTCCAATCTTGTGGGTGGGTAAGTATAGCGTTGATTGTTTTCCGAATAAGGTGTAGTATGTTTCATCGTATAGTGATTGGTCCATTTTTCCCAACGACTTAAATCGTAAAAATGTAGAGGGATGATGAAGCAGCCCCTATTCACCTCTGTGTTAAAATATATCGTTCATGTACGCCTCGGCTAAGTATGTGCCAAAGTCACATAAGTCAAAATTGCACAAAAGCCTCAAATGTCATCTTTTTTATCCCTTCCCATACCGTTTACAGGGATATTTCCCATTGACTCGCCCTTTCCTTTTTTAAGGAATTTTTTAACAGTGAGCTCCGTCGAGGGTGCATAAAATAGAAAAGAAGAGCATGATAAACATGCCTCTTTTATGTTTTGACCTCACCCATCCCTAAGAGATATATACGCTCATCCACGAAGACAAAGTTCGTGAGCTCTTACATGTTATGCATTTACAGGATTGACTTTGGTGTGTTCGGTTCAGAAATAATACTCCAATCCTGGGTATTTTTCTTATAATGGAAATTACTGACCTGTGCCATGGGAAGGAGACTATCTTAGCTCATAGTGATTATTCCAAAGCATAATAGCTTTGTGCTTAATCTACCAGAACCAGTAACTGGTAATAAGAACATTCTTGTATTGGTTATTAATGCAAACTTGCACAAGAAATTAGTATTCATGTATAGTCCAACAGGTTTTCCCTAGCTCTGAACATAGCCCAAATGTGACCACTTCTGTTATAGTTAACTCTGCCTCATCATGAAAGACCTTTGCCACATAATCATGAATAATAATCCTCAAATGAGATTTTGGAGTTAGTGAATTATTGGAATAGTTGGTTGGGTTTTGCTACTTTTAGACTCAAACCCCAACCCCCCCCTTTCCATTTGGAGTTTGTTCATGTTTTCGCTTGTTATGGTAATTTTAGAGAAAGTATGAATACCTCATGAAAACCGAGTCCTATGTACACACAAATATCGCAAAAATGACAATTCAATCAGCCTAGTTTTAAACTATTTGAGGGCGCTTCTGCTGCTATCCTGCCAGTCCTTTTCCAAATGGATCGAAGTCTTTGGGATACATGTTCCAGTTTTTCACATCATTGACGTCATCCCCATATTTATTAAGCTAAAGCGTGCGGGTAAAGTAAACGAAGGTAAAGTGTTCTTCCACAATGCATTTCTTTCTCTGCACTGGTTGTCACATGCATTTATAGAGCCAAGAAGTACTTAAATTACCAAAGATTGGATGACGTGTCTGTCCCTTTAGTTACTTTTTTGGTATCGATCATCCCTTCGACAAGCAGTGAAAATGTGTATTGGCAGACTTGCATTGTAGGTAAAACTGTACCTCCTCCTTGGGGTAGAAAGAGGCCCCATGCGCGAGACGTATGTACGGCACGTGTTCTGGTTTAAGAAATGGTTTCACGATAACTGACGGCAGAATAAGAACATTAATGTAAGAGAACTTCTGCTTATTTTAAAAAGGAAGTATTAGTTACTAGGATGAACAACCTTTCACTTCTTCTTCTTTTTCTCCCATTCCAACATGATTGGTTCCTTATAATAGGCTAGCTATTATGTCTTCATCAATCTTTCCGCCCGCAACTGCCCCGACAAATAGAACATCATAACAGTAATTAAAACTGGGAAAAAGAAGATAGAGTTCTTTATCCAGTAATGCTCATGACCCTTTTTAGGTCTTGTTGTTTTCTTTTTTAGTCTTAATTGTGTGTGCGAGTGCGCGCGCGCCCCCCGAGTGTGTGTGTGTGTGTGCGTGGGGTGTGTGGTCTGTGTGTGTGTGCATGCGGGTGTGGGTTGCATGTTGTCTGGTGCACGCGCGAGTGATCTGCCACCAAATCTACGCTTGGTACGAGTATAACATCAGCGCCGCGTCACTCAGAAGAGACCGTAGCTAGCCTTCGTCTTGTACCATCAGAATTACTGTCCACCCTCCTAAAATTATAGTCAGTAAGGTATGGCAATGGTCCGTGAAGATGACACATATCACACATAAGAAGGATTTTGTATCTGCATACTTCCTTAACCGGCAACCATGCGAGGTCAAAGGTGTGACGAACTCTGGTCACGACCCACATGCAGAACACCAGGCGCAGCTTTATTTTGCAAGCGGTGGCGCCTTTTTGAAGATCCTATTTAATCTGACGCCTAAATGAGTTAACATAGTCCATGCGGAACAACAAGATCGTCCTCATGGTTTGGAACATCAAAGGGATAAACCTTGTTATGAACACACAATTTCAGAAATTACTCTTTCGAATACTTTTTTAACTATTACGAAACGATGTGGCCTCTAGAAGAAAGCCTCAAAACAAACGCAGATAGATTTATATCCTAGAGTTGCGGCGCATGAGCCCGTTCTATTTTCTACATTTTTCAGGTAGATCACTCGGTAGGTAATACCTTAACTTCCCTTTGTATACTAAATGTATGACTGACTGGTCCAGAAATAAAATAATACAATGAAGCGGCCTCCACAGGAACGGAAGGGGACACTAAAGGACCTGCAGGATAAGCAGAGAGAGCGCCCTCTGTGTTTGACATTGCGTTATCTGGTCCAACCCCTCCTCCCCAGACGTGAAAGAGACTTATTATGCCGACGTGTATTGATAATCTATCTATTTGAACACTTCAAATTCCTCATTAAGCTCATAGTGTATTGGGTAGGTTAAACATGTATGAGTGAATGTTTATGCTCTTCTTTTTTATCTACCCTTAACTGGCTTTCACGGCCTTGGGGAAGGGTTTCATTTTTGGGCGCGGGTAGCCTACGGGCTTACCCGCTCTATTCGCTTGGTTTTTGACGTACTTTTAAATAGCAGTGTTGCCGAAAATATTCGTGCCATTTATAATCCTCTCATCGACATGTATGAATAGTTTATTATGAAGTTGTGCAATTTTACGTCATATTGATATGTACTCAATAAGATAGGCCCAGCGAAAACATTAACGTACATTAGAAAAAGATATTATTTCAAAATAGTAAATTCAAAGCGATCACACTTCCACACATGCTTACAGTCCGTGAGCGTTTGAATAACAACACGACCGGGTAACACTAAAATAAAAACATGAATAATAGGGCTAACAGCAACATGGGAGTGCGGCCAATAACATCCCAAATCTAGACATCGCCATTAGCTTAACACCTGGTAAAATGAAATATTGACGACAAATTATGAAATTAGTATATGTTAAGGAATATTTTTATTTGTATTTTATTACAGTTATTTGCTGGTAAACAGCGCTTTAAAATCGTTATGAGTGCTTTGAATTAACTAATGCTTAAAGGGGGATGGCCCATATAAGGATATGAATTTTTCACCTTGATAGATCGCCTGCCACCACCAACCCCAATCTGTCAAAATTTCGCACCAATATTTTCATCCATTTGGCTGTGAGAGCTAAAAACGTGATTTTGTAAGCCCCTAGGTCACTAGTTTACAATTAATATTGGTCGACCACAATGGGGCACTTGTCGCTCATAACTTCCAAACCTTTTGCCCCAATATTTTCACAGGGTAATGAGAAAATAGTAGCTTTCTTCTGATACCAAAATGTTGCCTACTTCCGGTAACCGGGGCTTTCTGTGAACGAGGCAGATTAGCGATCGGGCCATGGACCTTTAAACGTTTGGCATCACATGCCAACAGTCGTGGGCGATCTTATCTGTGGCGATATCAATAATAAATAAAAAATTCCTTTAAAAAGGAAAGGTCGAGTCCAGCAGGAATATCCATGTAATTGGTAATGTTAATGGTAAAGTAAGATGATTGCTATTATTTGTAATACTTAACCAACGGTTCAGATTATCTAAAAAATCCTTATTTTTAGGTAAACCCAGGGTACTATGCTGTTGATCACGAATTGCCCATTTAAAGTGACCGGCGGAGATTTTTTAGGATTGGAATTTCTATAAAATTCACTGTATCAGTTTGAGACCACCTCCGAGAACATTTCGAAGTTTATTGACAAAAATGGCAAAAGAAAAACCGCAAACCTTGTTTTTGAACTTGCGTGCTATCGTAATTGTTTCCCTATATAAACCATGCTTTGACTTTCTCGTCGTGCACGACAGAACTACCATCATCATCTTATACATAAAGACGGCTTATTCGGCTTATTCACTTCAAACGTGATCTAATACATTTGTAAGCATTTCAAATATTAAAAAAAACGGGGTTCGAGAAAAATTGGGGCGCTTCTTTCTCTGAAATCTCCTCAATGTTCGTTTAAGAATTTTTTCCATTTTGTGTTATGAATAAAACGTTTCAAAATATTTCCACTATCCCCAAACAGGTGGACGATTGTAATTGCGTTTATGTAAGGGAGGCTGAGGAAACATTATGGTCGGATTTTGATTGTATCAGCCACCTTTATGAGGTGTCTTATTTTTTTTTTCTGCTCGTATTACTGTTGCTTAGTCCTGACTGAAAAGACTACTCCATCTCTATTCCATGTAATATTTGACATGTTTGAAAGTTCATTAACGTAATACAATTATTTCAGTGAGCAAGTTTTATGGTTGCAAAAATGGCAGTCAAGTATAGAATAACTATTTGGTCACCCGGCTTTCTTGTTTACTTGGGTTAATTAGTGCCAAATTTAAAGCAACCTTGTCCTTCGTGTGGTGCGCTTTGACCTCAACTTTCTTTGCTCAGGTTAGCGTTCTTTTTGGCATTTATACATTTTTAGGCGATTGGACCTCCTTGCAGATGCCTTTTGATTTTTTTTGGGGTCACCCTGAAACCCTGATATAACCGCAGGCGTTGTTTTCTACCTTTTGTCCCACAATCAGCATCCCATAGGTCAAAGTGCGTCAGAACGCATAGGCGACAGACAGATCTCATTGTTAGTAGCCCTAGTGGCATCTTTCCCCCGTGCGTGACCTTACCTAGATGCGTGTGACCTTTGATCTCATTTTTAGATGTATAGATTAATTGCAATCGCACACTTCTTATACAATGTTAGACTGTATTTACATTCACAACGTAGAATGACGGGTAAGATGTCATGAAGTACGAATGTTCTAAGTTTTTTTTAAGAAATAGTGCAATGGCGTGGATTAACATTTTTGAAAACATTTTGAAAAATTTAGTCTTTGGGTGATAGAAGTAAAATTTAAAGGGGTGGACAATGTTGCGAACCGTGGGGAGCTTGTACATTTTGGTAATGCGTTTAGAATATTAAACAGAAAGTTTTATTGGATCATGTTGGTACTTGTGCCGAATCCTATAACAGACTTTACGTCCGTCGGCATGCGAAATATCCTGAATGCTTCTTCCCGTTGTGCTGGTAAAATGGTGAGTCTGCAGTGGTCAATTTTGATGTGGGTAAGTATAGCGTTGATGTTTTACGAATAAGGTGTACTATGTTCTATAGTATGTTGTTTCGGTCACATTTTCCCCTCTTAGAACATCGTAAATGTAAGAGGGATATGAACCCTATTCACTCTGTGTTAAATATATATCGTTCATGTACGCCTCGGCTAAGTATGTGCAAAAGTCACATAAGGTCCAAATTGCAAAAAATTCCCACAAATGTCATATTATTTATCCCTTCCATACCTTTAAATGGATTATTCCCCATTGTCGCGAAGAGAAAGGGAAGGGCTGAAAGGCAACCCTACACCTCCTCCCCTTGTCTTCCTCTCACACCCTAATCTGCTCCCATGTCTCTAAAGCCCGGTCTCACCATTATTTTTTCTTATACTCTTCTTCATTCTCGCTCCCGAGACCAACCCCCACCAAAATTTCCTGACCCTTCTTTACAGCCGCCTGCCCTGACTCCCCTCCGTCTCTCAGCTCTTTTTCCCTAAGCTCTCCGCCCCACCTCCTCCCTTATCACTAAACTGTTTCCCTCCCTCTTCTCTCCCTCTGTCGTACCTCTTTGTCTTCCTCTGGAATTTTTTAAACAATTTTCCATCGAGGGTGCATAAATAGAAAAGAAGAGCATGATCAAAAATTCAATCATTTATGTTTGACCTCCCCAATTCACTATGAGAATTAATACGCTCATCCACTGAAGACAAAGTCAGTGAGCTCTACAGGTATGACATTACAGGAATTGGACTTTGTGTGTTCTGGGTATCAGAAATAATACTCCAAATCCAGTGGGACTATTTTCTTAAGAATGGAAATTACTGACCTGTGCCATGGAATTGAGACGATCTTAGCTCATAGTGATATATTCCAAAGCATAATAGCTTTGTGATTAATCTACCGGAACAAAGTACACTGTATACCAAACTCACTTGTTTGTATTAATGAACAAAACTTTGCACAAGACTTAGTATTATGTAATAGTCCAACAGGTTTTCCTGAGCTCTGAACCATAACCAAATGACCATTCTGTTATAGTAACTCTGATATCACCCGTGAAGACCTATTGCAAAATTCTGAATATAAATTCAAGTGAGATTTGGACGTAGTAGAATTATTTAATAGTTGTTGGGGTTGATACGTAGAACTCAACCCCACCCCTTCCAATTTGGAGTTTGTTCATG
Source organism: Ophioderma brevispina (assembly GCA_023653785.1). NCBI lineage: Eukaryota > Metazoa > Echinodermata > Ophiuroidea > Amphilepidida > Ophiodermatidae > Ophioderma > Ophioderma brevispina. The sequence goes on along the minus strand of JAMKCH010037760.1, from coordinate 8,329 downwards.
TTTTAGCTGGTTATGACAATTTTAGATGGAAAGTATGAATACCTCAATGAAAACGAGTCTATGTTACACACAAGATCGCAAAATGACAAGTCATAAGCCTAGTTAAAAAAACTATTGATGGGGCGCTTCTCGCTGCTTATCCTGACAGGTCCTTTGCAAAAAGGGCAGCAAGTAGTTCGCGGATGTAATATGTTCCAATTTCAATCACATTGTAAGGTAAGTTGAAAAATATGTTAAGCAAAGCGGTTGGGGTAAAAGTAAAACGAGGTATAGTGTTCTTCCCACAATGCATTCTTTCCAATGGTGTCACATGAATTTATAGAGAAAAGAAGTCATTAATTACAAATCGGCCATGAGTTCTGTTCATTAGTTACTTTTTGTACCTATAAATCCATGCGACAAGCAGTGAAAAAAATTGTATGGGAAGAATTGCATTGTGGGTTTTTAGAACACTGTACTCCTCTTGGGTAAAGAGGCCATGCGCGAGACGTATGTACGGCACGTGTTCTGGTTTAAGAAAATGGTTTCACGATAACATGACGGCAAATAAGAACATTAATGATAAGAAGAACTTCTGCTTATTTAAAAGAAGGTAATTAAGTTACTGGATGAACAACCTTTCTTCTTCTTCTTTTCCTCCAATTTAACATGTGTTTTTTTTTTCTTTCCTTAGAATAGGCCAGCTAATTATGTCTTCATCATCTTTCCGCCCTCATCTTACCCGACAAATAGAACATCAATAACAGTAATGTAAAATGGGAAAAAGAAGAGAGGTTTCTTTATCCAGTAATGCTCATGACCCTTTTTAGGTCTTGTTTTTTCTTTTTTTTGTCTTATACTGTGTGTGCGAGTGCGCGCGCGCGAGTGTGTGTGTGTGTGTGTGCGTGGGTGGTGTGTGTGTGTGTGTGTTGCTGCGTTGGTGCAGTTGTGTGTGCACGCGCGAGTGACCTGTCACCAAATCTACGCTTGGTACGAGGTATAAACAGGCCGCGTAACATCAGAAGAAGACCGTAGCTAGCCTTCGTCTTGTACCATCAGAATTACTGTCCAAACACATCATACAAATTAGTAGTCAGTAAGGTATGGCATGTCCGTGAAGAGACTTACACACATAAAGAAGGATTTTGTATCTGCATACGTTCCTTAACAGGCATCAAGTGAAGATGAATCAAAAGGTGTGACGAACTCTGGTCACGACCACATGCGAACACCAGGCGCAGCTTTATTTTGCAAGCGCTGGCGCCTTTTGAGATCTATTAATTGACGCCATAAATGAGTTGAAATATTTTTCCCCCCCCCCCACAAGCGGAAACAATACAAAGATCGTACATCATGGTTGGAAGCATCAAAAGTGATAAACCTATAGTTAGTGAAACACAAATTTCAGAAATACTCTTTCAGAAATACTTTTTTAGATATTACGAAACGATGTGGCCTCTAGAAGAAAAGCATTCAAAACAAAAAACGCAGATAGTGTAATACTAAGGTATGGTGGATTGTTTGTTATTCAAATTCAGACATTTATGAAATGTTTTCTGAAAACATCCTGTCTTATTAGCAAAAAAATTACGCTATTTGACGAGAAAATTTTTATGATGTTAGGCAAACATTTGATAATTAGAGAATTAAGGTATGAATTTGGAACCGGTACTCTCGTTACGACGAATTGAACCCAAGGCGATACCATTATTTTAAGTGGAAGAACGAGCCGGAGGCCGAGTTCTTCCACGCAAAAATAATGGTGTTGCCGGGTTCAATTCGTCGTAAAGAGAGTACCGGTTCCTCAAATCATAACCTTTTTCTCATTCTAAACTTCCGCTCCAAAAGACAAGGTTCGATTCCCGATAAGGTAAGTGATAAATTTACTGTTTTAAACGTTCGTACAAACAGATTCTGAGCACAACACAGATGAATGTTATTAATTTTTTCTCACAATAATTAATTTTATTTAATTAATTACATGCCATGTTAAGATTTTACAATCTTACTTGAAGGTCCACTTTGAGATGGTGACCAGAATTAAAGCGTTGCAGTTCAACGATAATGTCCTCACAGCGAAGACTCCGAAATGACAGCATGCAACGTCTTATAAATCTACGGTGTATAATCCATGGGAATCTTCTCAGTTCTGAAGATAACTTTGTCCAGTTGTTCAAGACGACGGGGTTGTCCCTTGACGATACTATAGTAGATTCAACCCATCGTGTCACCAGAGGAACAGTTTTGGACAGCGTCGATTAGTTGGGAGAGGAGACAGAAAAAGAAAATAGTTGGCCGATTCACATGTTTGATGAAACCGAACTAAGAGAATCGGGCTTTATGGTGATATTTTTTAAGAAGAGTGCAAAGACTTCTGTGTTCGCTCAAAGTCAGTGACATTCAATTCAACTCAACGTTCCTTGAATACCACTGAAGCAAATACGATTAGTCATAATGTTTTGTGAGATATGTATCTCTAAATGCCGCTTAACTTGATTTGAATCTTTTCATTCTAAAGCATAGGATTGATTTGTCTCCTGTATCCGGACCTACATGTTTTAATAGATTTTACGTGGGAATTTTCTAATTTCCACCCACGCACGTCCCCCTTCATGCAATGCCCGTACCTCCGAAAAAGTACTAGAGGTGACAACGATGGATGAATCTACTATAATATTCCCGCATTACAATATCCAGGAGTGCAATGGTTTTGGGTGTAATAATAATTAATCCTAGGGAGGGCTGTTTTTGATCTATAGATGTGTCTCGGTGCGCATGGCTACAGAGCCCATAGCTCGGTCATCCATGGCGCGTATGTTCAAGGGTATTATGTTGATGAGATTACTTTGCAGGGGAAGTTTCTGGAGTTTTGTGTCCATTCAATACAAAACCAAATTAAAAGCACAGCTGAATTCATCAACCTGAATCCTGGAATTGTAAACCAAGTTGAGGGTGTCCAATTCGGAACCCAATTGTTATTGCATGCAAGGTTAAATGTTTCAAATTCATGCGTGACATGACACTGCTACTATTACTGGTTTTCATTGCTATCACTAATGAGCATTATTTTGCATTGATTTGAATTTTGAACATGTTGAAAAACATTGTAAGATACTAGCTTACCCCGATGCTGGTAAGTACTTCATTGAAAAGTACCACTAATACTTGAACTGCATTGAAAATATATATATTTATTAATCTTTCCCTGGAAGATGGCCAGCGCACGATATGTTGAAAACAAAAACCATGTGCGCTTGGCGGATTCGAAACGGCGACCTTCGTAATTCCCTGCACGACGCTCAACCGACGATCTATCAAGCAGGTTCGGTAGAAGAGCCGATATATAACATCTATAGGTGGTCGGCTTCGAAAGTGTCTTTAACTACGCCTTCAATGCATTGAAACTATCTTACTACAGTATAGTCTCACATCTTGATCGCTTACGCTGTGCAACGGGATACAGAATGCTTGCTGCTTGCCGTATTGTGTAGTATAAACGGTAACGAGATGAATAGTTTGGTGCACTTGTCAGGTACCAGGTTCACGTGTCAGGTATCATGTATCAGTTTTGCTCTTCGGGGGCGACCGATATTATAAATCCGACTATGTTAAATCAAGGTCTGTACCTATGACCCTCTGCCAGAGTGCTATTCTTTTTTCCAAAGACACGGTTTATTATGTCTAAACAGTACAAAATTTACCTTTTCCCTACTGATACAAAAACCGACGTACGATGACGATAATCGGGTGTTTTTTCCAATGTAGGGATACGTACGTCATTTTTACCTGAATGGGTCACCCGAAGCAAAATATAACCCACTCAATGCCGTGACGTCATCAAATCTTTATTTTTTCCAAAAATTGGCTGTTATCCATAATAAAATTCCTTTTTAAGATTCAACATCTGTATATTGTTATTGTAATACTTAATATTCAATTGTCCCCGCATGAATGTGAAAAAGATGGTCCATAAGTCCCTACAAACGAAAACAAAGTCAGCGGCTAAATGACCCTTACCGTGGACTGTAATGCGCAGACGGATCCCCGTTTTAGTTAATAGCAGGCTTACAGCCACTTTGCGCGCGGCTGCGGGGGTTATGCGTCCAGGAGTTACCACCTAAAGTCCGTCTGTCGCAATGTCCACTTTAAGACCAAAACTGAAATCCCTTTTTGATTCCAAAACTGAGGCTCTCGAAGATCACAGCAGACAAAAGTCTTAATTTTAAGATCCCGTGGTATCTATATTAATATGGTATGCTGCACTGTCTCCCATACTGGAGATCCAACAAACTACTGGTCACATATTCTATTATCTATCTGTATTTATTTCTGTATTTATTATTTTTTTCTGTAGTTAGGTTGCCCCCGAACATCCTAATCTTAAAAAACAAATAATAACTATTACAGCATCATCATACATAAACATAGCCTAACACTGTCCAATTGGATCTCACCTCACACAAATGACATCATCTGCATTGCATCATCTTACATAAATGACATCATGGGAAACTACCTATTTTGCAATCTCAGTTGTTATGCAACACACAGTAGATGGAAATAACAGGCTATTTATATAGTACTTAGCTCAATCTCTATCTTATAAACAACACCTGGGATGATTTCAATATAGCACTAGGGGAATTACACTTTTCTCTTCCATAATAAACAAAGTAATTTTCCCGTGAGAAATATTTTAAAGTAAAATAGAGAAATAAATAAATTAACATTTTAATCACAATTTGAGTAGAATTCAAATTTTAATATCACTCCAGACTTGACATGCAGTGAACAACTAAAACCGCATTTGATGTGGTCACCAGTGAATAGGTGCACGGTGCACTATTACTCACAAACCTTTCTGTTCGTTTTTCCTCCCATCATTCCAGGACCGGATCCCATCCGGATCCAGCTCCAGGCCCTGCTCCGGGCCCTGTTCCGGACCCTGGCTGATTGTTGTCAGGCCCAGAAGGACCCATTGGTGGTCTCGAAGTTGGAACCTTATTGACAAGTATAAAATATGATTTGAATAAGTTGTAATGTTGGTGTAAACATTTTCCATAAGTACTTAAGTAATTGTAACTTGATTAATAACCAGGGTTGTGTTTTACAAGAAAAGGGGTGTTCTGTAAAGAGAAATATATTCAAACATAGTGAAAAGAAGCTCACAAGACAATCGCTTCCACTATTTCAACATAATTGTGATGTTCACATTGTGTGAAAACTACACACTGCTATAAGAGAAAGTAATGTACTTTTTTATTGATTGCCGGCTACTGCCGCCGTTCATTGTGCACCTGGCAATGCTTTTAGGCTAATTTTTAAAAACATGTGATCAGCAACTCATGCATGCAGATCATTTCTTTAGTTGTTTTTCTAAAGACATGTTCAAAGATATTGATCTGACAGGTGCTAGGTGGATTAACACCTCAGCTGTATGTAGCAGTCATAGTCAGCAACTCACATACCAGGCATACCATTGTTATTGTTGTTTTCTAAAGACATGTTCAAAGATATTGATCTGACAGGTGCTAGGTGGATTAACAGCACAATGGTATGTAGCAGTCATGGGTGAAAATACCTTTTTTTAGGAAATGAGAAATCATGTACATTCTAGACATCCAAATTTGGGCATACTTACATTACACCCTTCGCACTCAGTCTTTATCATGTACTTTATTTCGTTAACGGAATATCTGCATCTGCTGACTACTGTGCAAAATTTGTTTTAAAGTAGTGATTATTCCGCTTTCATATCAACTTTTACTCTTCAGTAACGCTTACTCTTCTCCGTGCAACTTTTGTGTGCTGCGGGTATCATAAATGTCCATAACTTAAAATATGGGCATCCCCCCCCCCCAAAAAAAAAAAACCATGATGTTATTGGAAAAATTTTGGGGGAAAATACCCATATCTTGAGTTACATAAATTTCGGTATCTTAAAAATGTCCATAGGGCATTCCTCCCACCCCAAACCATGATGTTATTGGAAAAAGACATGATTTTGGGGGAAAATACCCATATCTTGAGTTACATAAATTTTCACAATACCCTCAGAGCAGAAATCTACTTTCATAATCTCCAAAGAAAATGAAAATAGGAGATAGGGATTGCAAGAAAAAAAATTCAAAGTGTAAAAATATTTATATCCGGGTGCTAAAATCATGGGTAATTAAAGACAAAGTCCACACTATTGATTTACATTGTCTTATTGTGGACATGTATCAAGAAGATTTATTTTAAAGACCTATTTAGTCACTCTTGAGCTAACTATGGACCCACCTTAAAAAGACAATTTTCTTTTGTTTTTCTTTCTTGTAATAACAGAACACTTATAATTCTTTAAAAGGACAGCTATAATTGTAGCTGACATTCCATTGATAATTATTTTTTTCACTGCGAATTGGTTGTTTTGGTCAAATGTTGCGACAATTTGTTTCGAAAAACTGCACCCCTTTAAATTTAATGACGATTCTCTTATAGCCTTTATGAGGACATTTTTCTTATGTTTTTTTCTTGTAATAACAAGTCTCTCATAAACCTTTAAAATGACGAATTTCTTATAATTAGTTATGTTTCTATCTCAGTTTCAATATTCTTTATTACTGACATTAGTTACGGTTAAATAAATCAACTCTTGTCTTATTTATCAACTTTCATCAACTGATAATAACAATATGAAAACAAATAGTGCTATTTTTTAATCTAAAGGATATTAATTTACAGAAAAAAATCAAAGGGAGCAATCAAAAACAATACCAAAGGAATAGAATGGATACCAAAAATTGTATTTTTATTTACTTATATTTTTAATATGAAGAATGTGTGTTACGACACGAGGCGTAATGATCTTTCAGCAGTGGGGATTCAGTGTCCACGGTGTCCCTCGTTTTAAATAAACTGCCAGCTGAAAATGTTTCTAATTGATATAATATAGAATCAAATCTTTAAACCATAATTTTACAATCCTATGTTTTGTTTTGACATCCTTTTTATAGAAAAATTCATAGTTGAGTATAATGGCTAAAGGATGAATCAATAATGGGATGGCATGGACTTGTTATTTTTAGTTTTGTAAATACCTTGATGAAACTAATAACAAATAAAAAATAAAGCAAACAAAGAAACAAAATCGTTAATCATACCTTCGTCGAGTTTGGTGTACTACCAACAGGTACTGTAAGCATGGGGGTTTGTTGGGTTGACTTTGGCCCTGGTGCATTAGGGGACATACTACCGGTTCCACCGCTACCGAGTAAATCGTGCAAATCGGTAAAATTCGCCAATGCCGATTCCTTTACGGGATTCAAATTGCAAAAGGTAACGGCCGGGAAAGCTAGCATCGGTTTGTACCGAATGTCCAAATTCACAGTAACATCATGAGCTAAATATTGTGAAACACTCATATAGCAATGTATCCCAAAGGCAACAAGACCACCTAGAAACACTATGAGCCAGAAAATTCTGCGGTACGTGTTTCTCGCTCTTTTAATATTTGGGATTCCGTGAGCTCCTAACTGTTCTACCACCGTTCCGATGGTAGTCTTGTGATTCTGCTTTTTAACGCCTTCTGAGCATTCTTTATTCTCACCCATCTTCAATCTTTCTTCCTTTAAAATTCGTAATATCTTAAAGATTCACAATATCTCTTGTAACAATTTCAGTTTTGTTACGCTCTGACATTGACGACTTCAGAAGTACATTTTTTTCCAAATTGCCAACTAACATCCGGTACTCACGTTTCCGTGTATGAAGGATGTGGACATGGTTAATGTGTCACATCAACGCAAGATGTCGATTGTTGACTCCAGACCATAAAGCAGTAGCCATAAGAGTAAATAACAATCTGACGCATCAAGTACCTTTCAATATTCTCGTCATAAATTTCATCACAAAAACAGTGTAGCAATAATATATTTCGAGTAACTTTCAATTCTTCTCTGGCTGATTAATTTCACCTGTACCACAGTGCAATGATGAGTAGACAATTAATACCGAGTTATTGTCAGAACTAAAAGGGTCTTTTCCATCACCTGCTCAACACCGAACGCCCTCCACCTTGCAACAGCGGTATTCACGATTCCAAACCAGTTTTCGTCGCGTCATTTTGCTTTTTTACACCGTTTTCACAGAGATGTCGGATCAGAACGATTAGCTAATCTTTTTTTCACAATTTCTTGATATTTATGTATTATGTTTTCGTCGCAGGATGCAGGTAATATCACAGAACGAGTATGATACTATCATCACAGTATATAGTCAGCACAACATTCAATACAGTATTACTAGCCAAAGATAGATTTATAATGCCAATCGCACTTGGTATATTCAATGCAATTGTTTGAAGAAA
>JAMKCH010037759.1:0-59438 GCA_023653785.1 Ophioderma brevispina | reverse complement strand
TAAAACTGAATCCCCATGTTATAAGCTTTAATTTAACATAGGTTACACCTTCCTGTCATTTCAAATAAAGAAAATAGAAAAAACGCCCAATTGGGCGCAAAATGTGTTTAGAAGGAATCTTCAAGTTATAAGCTTGAATATAATGTAGTTTACACCTTCCTGTCATTTCAAATAAAGATGTTACCTAAATTTTCGTCTTAAATAATATCCCTTCCAATTTTTTGCCTTTCACCCTTGTCATTTACCTCTTGCTCATCGTAGTTTAACTCTACGTGGCCTGATCATTTTCTTACTTATAACTCTCTTATTTGTTACTCACCCTTTATCTATCCCTGCAACGTTTTAACCAAACTCCCATTTCCCAGCCAGTCTTAGCAGAGACTAAAATCAAAGAAATGCTTTTTAAGGCCATTTAAACATGCAATGATGTTATTCTTTGTCTGAAATTGCATCGCATTACACACCCAACACTAAAACTCCAAAATTAATAGTAGTACGTAGATCATTTTCATAAAAGAAACACTTTAATGAAATGACCTTCAGCTATAGAAATAGACTCCTTCGCAATTTTGAGAGCAGTGGTTTCTATAGTCGGGTCGCCTTATAAGGCGACCCGACAAAAACGTCGTTTTGACTGTCAGCAGGGACTCGAAACGTGCAAATAACTGTCAGCAGGGACTCGAAACGTGCAAATAACGGTAAAAAACGGCGTTTTAACTGTTGCGTCGCCGTTATTTTAATGCATTAATGCACATTTTTAACAGTGCATTTTCTGCCTTTCACCAGGCCTCTGACTGTGACAGTCTGCCGATTCCCGTAATGGCGTAATCAATTTCCACGTTAGTTCATCACACTCCATTTGAAGCTTCCGCGGTTGGGTATATTGCCAGAGCTTCGACAGCACAGGGACATAACAACGGCCCCATAATGTAGTGGGCACACAGCAACCAGTTCTGCCAAATCCGATGACGTATGGAGATGGCAGAATAGAGTCTCGAGCTCGTAACTGTCAATCATTCTGTGCGCGGGACGCAGTGAATTTCATCAGTATCTATCTGACATTCAGTCAACGTGTGTAACACAAGACAAGACCTCAAAGGGTATATACTCTAACTGTTCAAATTTTTGTTTTGAAAAATAAAATGGCGCCCAGGAGCGTCATCAATTTGCTGAGTCACCGTCAATTCCCTTTGTTATTCTTCCCTGTTTTCACCTCCTAATCATGCTAATTTATGGTATAGTAACTTTAGTAGAGTTTTAGTTGATCAAGGTGGCGCTTTTTGATGTCGCACTGCCCCGCAGGCCTCTGTGTTATACATTGTATGCTTTTTAAATAACGTAGAATTATCATTTTTTTTAGATGACATCGGATCTGCGTATAAGATTTGGCACATTAACGGTCCAGATGAAATAAAAATTTAATGTTTCTTTATGTAGGTCGGGGACACGAAATTGTGGATCACATAATGCCCTTTTCATATCACCAGAGTGAAATAAAAATTTCTTATTTTAAAAAAAATGCATTTAGTATTCAGAAACAAATGGCCATCTGACGCAACTTTCTGAATGACGCGTTCAAACCTATTTTTTAAGACCCGTCCATTGCAAGAAACACTTTCTCTTCTGTCACCTAGTTTATTTTGCTTTTTAAATCCCCGATTCTTCCATTCACATCAAAGATTTTGGACTTCATTTCAAACTATTAACTATATTATTTTAATTATTCCACCTCCGGAAACTATGACTGTAAACTGATCGAAATTAGTCAAGCTGCAACTGTCTGTGGCTGTTGCTGTAACAGTTGAGACACCAACTCCGAACGTTGCCGTCACAAAGTTTCCTTGCTGAAAAATTGGATCGAACCACTGCTATATACTACATTGGGTGTCCCGGAATTGTCTGTAGCTGTGCAGACCGGGAATTGAACCTGGGTACCGGTTGTTCCACATGTGATTTGAGAAGCTACATCTGGTCCACAGGATATCTGCGGCGGAGTTGTATCTCCTATATTAAAAATTTGTGTCGAGAGTTAGCCAAAAAATATGCAATTTGGTAGTGCCCTCTATATAGATCGAAGAATAGCTTCTAGGGTTCAGCCATAGCTAACCCCAATAGGCCTACCTCCAAATATGTAGGTGAGCTTTTTACTTGGCTTCACCAAACATGTAACAAACGCAACTCAGTACATAATATCACTAACACCGACTTATGCCGATTTTATGAAATATCAACAATACGTTTTCAATACGTTTAACATTACCGAACGTGTACGTTAATAACAGAGTGTGCATAACTCACAGTAAATTACATAGACTACAAAATGATAAAATAATTCAAAATCTAACGTGTAATAGCAACCCTACAATATAGGAGGCATGTCGATAAATTTTAAAATATTCCAAAACACATCTCGTACTCCAGACTGCAGAGCGATGCTACACGCGGAAAACGAAGTTCACTTTGGGACCCCTGATTTACCCGGAAGTAGTATCGATTTTGATATCACAGGAAAGGCCGTATTTTTCTCATTGTCATTCTGAAATGAGCCCTCGAATCAATTCCCAAGATATAAACAAAAAAAGCCGTTTTGATGGTTAACCATTAATATTAGCACACTATTGAATAGGGCTTTGCAATGTGCATTATTGCTTCTACCATCAAACTTGCAAGTTTGTTTCCCACGGTACTTGATGGGTATTTAGTACGTTTCTTGCTAGAGTAACATACGTCTGCGACGTTATGCTATATAAGGTGTTCTGAAATTGTTCGTTCATTGCTCGAACATTCATTCTGAAATCCAATTGGCTGTTAGATTTTCCACACATTTTTCAAATAAAACAGTAAGCAAGAGTGATTGTCAGCTATCGTAGTCGAGTATCAAAGGTTTTTGTATTTCCACATCTCTTCGGGGTCTCCTACATTGTTAGAAATTTCCGTAAATTAAGAAACAGATTTTCCGTAAATTTACGGAAAATCTGTTTTAGAAAACAATAAAAATAAAAAACAATTTTACGGAAATATTTCAAAAATTTCTGGCAGCAATATTTTCCGGAGTTTTTTTTTTATCGTTCCGTAATTTAAATTACGGAAAAATTCTGTTAAAATACACATTTTTTTCCATAATATGAGACAAATTTCTGTAAAAATACTGTCAAAGTTCCGTTAATTGACAGAAAATCTGTAAATTTACCCTAAAAAAGTTATGGAAAATGCTGCTGCCAGAAATTTCCGTAAATTTACGGAAAATTTTCTAACAGTGTACTTTTCAATAATTAACAAGTGTACCGAGGTACAGTGATATTACGAAAACCAAACGCGTGGCATAGCAACCGGGCGCAGTATAACAGATTTTGAGCACATCGTTTCCGCAGGTACACTCTCCCGTAAATACACAGCCCCACGCGTACGCAGTAGAGCTCTCATTTCGAGCGAGTATCACTTCTGTCGCAAAAGGCCACTTGTACTCGTCAGCTGGCATCGCATATAATAGTGTATAGTTTTCCTTAGCAACCGACCACATTTTCATGGATTTTCAGCCATTTCAGAACCGATTTGGACCAAATACAGTTTGTTATGCGTGCCGTGTATATCCCTAACGTCTCTAACTGCTTCAAAACGCGTCTGACAAAAAAAATCACGGAGCGGACCCCTGCCTTGGTTAATGGGAAATTGCTCCTAGATCTGGTAACCCAAAAATAACGCTACTCACTTTTTACGGTGATTGTCAGATTTTCCTATAGGGACGTTAGGGATATAATAATCTCTCATGCATGCGAATCTGCCGCCATTTCAATAAAAACTGACGGAGCATTTTATTAACTCACACATACACTCACAAATATACACCATTCGGTAATTATAGTTTGATTGCACTTATTAACTTTGCCAAGTGCGCATTTACCTCCAGATACCGTTACTGTAAACTGGCAGGAACTGGTAAGACCACAACTATCAGTGGCTGTTGCTGTAATTGTTGTTACTCCGACTGGGAAATTAGCCGACACAACATTTCCTTGCGGGATGAATTGAAGACCGCCGCCGCTGTAAATTATGTTTGGAGTCCCAGAATTGTCTGTTGCGGTTGCAACTGGGAACTGAAATTGAGTGCTGGTTGTTCCACATGCTACCTGCGTATTTTGATTTGCTGACAGAATATCTGCGGCGGAATACTATCACCTACGTGGAAGAGATAGATAGTTGTTAAAGGCTGCCTCAGAGACTTCGAAATATAACTTATTCTGTATTTAATTAAAATAGTCAACTAAAATTTAAGATAGTAACATCAAGTGCTCAATTTCAAAGTTTGAGCTGAATCGGATTTCCCATTTTGATGAAGGAAACCTCTATGTATAGTATAACTGTACCGTAGGATACTGTTTACAATAAAAATTCCAGATCCGGAATTTTATAACAAAATTGTGATTCATTCTCGACCGAGAATCGAACCCAGGCCTCCCGTCCGGCGTCCACATGTCAGGACATGTTGGTTGATGTTTGTTATAAAGCTACACTTCTCTAAAAGAATTAAACATGATGATGATACTGATGATGATGATGATGATCCTGTAAGCGTTTTAAAAATGCGTTTTCCTTAATACTTATTCTGAGCCCGTACTGGGGAGGATGCGAAGAACCATGAAGTCTAATAGGCCATGGTACATAATACAATTTTGGCCTTTTATTTAAATTTTCGTGCTCCAGCGCTGGGGATTGCTTATTTCCTTCACTAAAATTAAAACAATATTATCTTAACCACGAAAAGCTGTGTCCCCACATGAAAAGAGTGCACATTATTTAGAAAAATGAATAAAATGTCAACTCAATTTATTTCCAGAATATCAGTGACAATGGATATACACATAACCTCAACATGCTCAAGCGAACAATGGAGCTAATGATATTCAATAATCGGCCCGGGACACACTTCACATTCTTTTACATCTGGTCTATTGTTAATGTGCACGCAGTTGAATAGACTTCGAATGTTATGTCCTTGTCGCATTGGCAAGTTCTTTCCTCGTTCGCCGAATAAAGATAAAAATCTGAAATCAGTACTGTGTGTGTTCAATTAACTTTGCCCATTGATTAATAATTTTTTTTTCGAAAAGAACATGTAAAGCGACCAAATTCATGAAAGAAAGCCCATGGCAAGGACTGACCTAATTTGTGCATAACCTAGATCCGCAAGTTATTGTCTTTAAAACCCTATTTCTATTCAATTTACCAAGAAAGGCAATGGTATTCAGCGACCTACATTTTAAAAATCATGAGCGAGGTGAGTATGTTGCCCTTTAAGTTATGAACATATACTAGAGCTCAATACGGCGAAGTTCATAACACCTGATATAGCTTAAAATCTTTTCAAAAGTGTAGGCAGTAACAATAGACCTGCATACCCTGTTGAGAAGAGATCTGAAGTGTTTTTAGATTGATTGTTGAATATCATTAGCTCTATTGTTGGCTTGAGTTTACGTGTACATATTGGTCACTGACATTCTGGGAGTTAATTGAGTTGACATTTTATTCATTTTTCTAATTAATCACATGCACATTTTTTCATTGGGGGATACAGCTTTTTCATGGTTTACATAATATATTTAAATTTTAGTGAAGGAAGTAAGTGATCCCGAGCGCTGGGAGCACGAAAAGATCGTTCAATCACGAACGTATCATGGCCTATAAACGCGCAACGCACCCTATCTTTCACGTGTCTATTGAAAATCATTGCTACAGGAGATTGATTTTAAATAGAGAGCCGTAAGAATGATCAAGGGGGTGAAGCCTATTCAAAACCATCGTCCTTGCTGGGCGCTGACAGTTTGAATATTACACGGAATACTTATTAGTTTGGGTGCTTGTATAACACATAATGTCAATTTCGATACAAACAATCCCGCCAAATATCAGTTGTTGGAATGTGGGTGCTATTCGGTGGTTAAATTTTGTCCTACCCATGGCCACACAACGAATTAAATACGTCTCGTCCTTGATTTAAATAGAACCGCCTCATGAATACAGTCTTTTCACTAAGCGCGCATTGCATTATGAGAAAAAAGAAGTATCTGAGGCACAATGATCAGCGTGCACTATTATACACCTGGCCACCTCTAATAATCATCATTTTGTATCACTACCGATTGTGTAATTGCAAAGCGGCACCCACAGGTATGTGGAAGATGCGGAGGCAGCCATTGTCTTTCTATTGTTGGTACTCATGTTTTCTTTTGTGGTCGGCAGAAACATTCGAGACGAGACTTTCTTAATATTCTAAAGTATGACGTAACGTTTTGCCTCTCTAATCTATATAGAGGTTGTGCCCAAAGAGGTTTTCCCCTCCCATGCCTACTATGAATTTCCACTTGCCATTTTTCTTTAATTTTTTTTCCTGTTTGACCCATTGTGTATCCCACCCCTTGTTCATATTTGTACAAGGCAAATTTGGTGTTGTAGCAACCTATTTTTTTATTTTGATGCAACTGCTGACTACGTTTTGTTAAAATAATTAGTAATTTGTCTTTTCTTAACCCCTTGTTTGTTTTACCTCTGTGCTTGTCTTTATTGCTTTCGTCTTGTGTGACTTTCAACACATCTTGTCTACCGGTATTGCTTCACTCTTATCTACCTGCCTCCTCCTTCGCTCTTCTAACTCTCCTCTTTTCATCCTACCTCATCCATCCAATCTCTCAATTCCCCCCTCTCTTTCACACTCTCTCCGTATCTCTCTCTCTCATTCTCTCTCTCCCCCTCTCCTCTCGCTCCCTTATAACCCCCTCGATTTTATTGTCCCTTTGACTTCATATCCTTTTCAGTATGCGATGCCCTGCTATATACGACCTGCCATTTAACCATCGATTCACGACGAAGACTTTCGCGCATCATTATTGACTTTTTTTTTTTTTAAATTAAGACTTTCAGAAATTATTCTTTGAAAGTTGTTAAAGTTATTCCAGTCTTTAATACCAATCAATCAAACCTCCACCAATCCTTCACCACATCCACTAACAACTCTGTTCGGAATCTCCCGCTATCACACTGACGACAGCTTTAACACAACTAATAAAACCATCAAGCACGACTCATTTTCCTATTCCATTTCAACTGTTCGTTTAGTATCACACATCATTAGCAAATCACTACTAACCCCTTGATCACCTCAACCACTCTTTCTCTGTCTTAGCATTTTCAGACACATGGCTTACGACATAACCACTCACACCTCACTTTATGGGTACACGTACATTCCCGGAGCTCTCACTGGCATAGGAAGGGGAGTTTGTCTATACATAAAAAATCACCACTCATACAAAATCATCGACACAACACACATAACCAGAATTTGACTCCATTTTCATCGAACTCAACCATTACACCAACATAACCCCACCATACCTGTTGGAGTTAATTTACAGACTGCATGAACACACAATCCAAATTTTAACAATAGCTTCGAGCATCTTCTCACTGAAACAATAAAAAAACCACCGTGATGTCTATATTGTCGGTGACTTCAATTTTCAATCTTCTCAATTATTCCACTCTCCACACATTAATGACTTTTCACCCATCACTTGCAACTCTTATACCCTAAAATTACGACCTACAAGAATTACGCTTAACACAGCCAGCTCATTACATTATCACCAACTCCACTGACACGACTCCACACCAGGGATAATTTTGTCACTTGACACTAAAGATCACTTCCCAATATTCCACATTACATCACTTAAGCATAAGTATGCCACCAAACAACAATCACTAAACGTGACTACAGAGATCACACCATTCGCACACATTTAACCGTAGACCCCAACACTGAATCATGGGAACATAATCTCACAGAAATGACCCCAAACATAGCGTACAGCACCTTTCATTACAACTTATACGAAACATTACAACGAATCATTCACCTTACCAACAAGACCCTAAAAAATCGGAACCACAAACAGCCCTGGATGACAAACAGCAAATTTTTTTCCAGGCATCAAACACCAGCACGCCTCTATAAAACATACCTGAAGAAAAAAACAACACCACACCAACAACAATACAACATACAAAACAATTAACTCAGTACCTCAACATTATTCTATTGCCAAGAAAAACACAACCCAGAACAAATTCAGAAACCAAAAATGATCTCACCAAAACCTGGACTTCCTCAACACATTTCTAGGTAGGAAGGTCCACTAAACACATTCCCTGACCTTTTCACTCATAATAATAAGCTAGCAGATAACTGACCCGCCTGACATAGCTAACGCATTTAACTATCACTTCAACTACCCTGGGCAAAAACTTAAAGATTCCCCATTCCACCCTCAAGTAACCCATTTAACAAACACCTTACAAAAACCCATTCATCCTCAATGTTCCGATCCAGTCACTGTTGATGAAAATGCACAACTTCGCACCTGTTAAAACCTGTAAAGTGGGTAACCGCCCAAGCACGTTCCTGGATTGCCAACAAATCATATATGATAACATCATTTCTTCTCGCCTCTGATTCACTATTTAACCAAGACTTCTCAACCGGAACTTTCCCAGATCACCTCAATCAGCCAAAGTCATTCCCTATTTACAAAACAAACTTTCACAACATAATGCAAATTACAGGCCCATTTCTTTTTGTTCCTCCATCTTTTTCAAAACTACTTAAAAGTCATGTACAACAACGTCCTGTCTCATCTTTCTTTCAACAAGCACAACATCTTGTCGATGAACCAAATACGTTTTAGGGCCCAAGACGCTTCGACTTACATGGCACTCCTTGAACAAAACCAACCTCACCTTGCACTAAAAAATAACTCCACACCCATGGGGGTATTCCTGATCTCTCCAAGGCTTTCGACACCATTGACCACAACTTGCTTCTTCACAAGCTTTATCATTACGGTGGTCCGTTGAGTAGCCTTGGAGTGGTTCATGGAGTTACCTACCTAACCGCTCCCAATCAGTCTACGTACACACCACCGTCCACCGCATCAAATCCATCAAACCTAAAATCAACAGTTGGCGTCCCGCAAGCCTCAATCCTTGGACCCCTACTTTTCATCATTTCATAACTACAATCACTAACATCTCTAACACACTAAAACTACTCTTTAGTTGATATGAAACACAAACATTTTTTCTTTCAACCCTAACATTATATGCACTTTTTAACAAAGGAATCATGAATTCGCAAAAATCACTGACTGGTTTAATTTCGGGCTAACAAACTTTCTCTCAATGTTTTTAAAAACTAACTGACATGCCTTTCTCTCAACACCCAACACTAATCACAACCAAAAATTAACACTTATAAACCAGCCAATCTCCCCGGTACACTCAACAAATTTCTTGGCATCACAATCGACGACAACCTAACATGGAATGAACACACATCAACCTCCTTCACCACCAAAGCGTCCCACGCAATTTGGGTACAGCCTACAATGTAAACACCACCTTCCAACTAGACCTTAACATCACTTTACAACACACTAGTTCCTCCCATATACCTTAGCTATACTGTAAACATCATCGGGGCCCACCCACTATCTTCACCGACTCACCAAAACCTAAATATCACACAGAATGGGCCATTCGCACTATCACAATCTCACCCCCCAGAACTCACACTTTGCCATTATCACTCACTGAAAACACTTAAATTGAGCACCTCAACCAACTTCAACAAGCGCTCTTCATGTTTTTGACTATCACACAATCATTTACCCTACCTCCGAACTTCGTAATTACTTTACCACAACCAGACCAATCCACAGCTATAATACCAGACAAGCCGACAAACTTTATCTTCCCCTCCCAAAATCCTCCTCTGAAAAGCACTTTATTCAGTAATCACTGCGCAAAACTTTGGAATGAATCTTCCAGAATCCATCCAACAATTACAAACAACAAATACTTTTAAAGCTCAACTGCAAAACATCTCACAACCAGTACAATCTTTTAAATTTCCCCCCAATTCCTCATTTCTCTTACCGTTCTTCAAACCTTTTCTATCTTTCTTCCTTACCTTTTCCTCTCCTTTACCTCTTCTATCTCCGCTTCCTCATTATGAAAATATTAGTAAATACCTCAGCAAGGGAAGTTGATAAGTCTCTCCTTCTCCACAAATTCGCGTATTCCCGTATTGTGTATTCCCGTTAAGTGTTGGTTTAGCTTAGATAGTGTTTCGTGTTTTTGTTTGTCTGTTTTTTTTTTGTATGTTATTACTATGTAAATTTTCTTTCACCCCTTACATTATCATTTATTGTTAATATAATAGATTTACTTTAATGTATTACAGGGCCAGTAATAACCATAAGCCCCCCCTAATCGGGTTGTCCAGTACTGGCCTAGCATATTATATCATATACATCACCAGTTTATCTTAATAAGTTTACAATTGATACGTTATGTATTATTTATATAGATACTGTATTTACATTTCTGTCACGTTTTCGTCGATTATGTTTGACGAAATAACAATTGAAATTGAATTGAATTGAATGAATATTCAAAATGTCATGCGCCCCCAACACGCGCGACTGGTTTTGAATGGGCATTCACCCCCTTCGTTGTGCTGTTTTAATCGATTTGGCAGGAACAAAAAGAATTGAACGGGTCCTGTACCGTAATGCAGTCCATTAAATTTTAATTGTGCGTGCAACCATGGAAATCACATCGTTTGTATGACAATAAATGTGGTTGCTTTGCAAATACACAACGGTTTCTATTGATCCTGTTTGAACATAGTCAGGCATTACGGTTGAGGGAACGTCGTCAAGGAACAACCTCTATTCTTCTTATTGCCGATGAGGCAGCGCAGCCTACACATGTTGTAAGCGTTGAGCCAACTCATCTGTGGTTGGTTGGGTTAAGGAGAAATCTATGTCCAACGCGGACGAAAGGTTAGGGCACTCATTGAGAATGTGATCCGCATGTCTGTGATGGAGAGCCAAATTGGCAGGCTGGAGAGGGCCGCAGCCCCCATCGGTGCTAGTGTGTTAGAAACCTCTTTGGAATAGACCAGGTTATACATTCCTATGTCACGTCTTTTGTTGCGTTGGTGCGAGTTCGTTATGGCCCATAGTTGGGTCATTTTTGGGCAATTCCGTGACCGCGGAGAGCAGAGCATCATTTCTCAGTGGATTTGTCTTCTATGAAGGTTAATGAACAAATTTAGCGGGGGTGCCCCTCGAGAAAGTGTGGGCGGAATCCAAGAGGGGGGAAATTCATAATACAGGGGTCAAAAATGAAATTCGTTCATTAACCTTCATAGAAGACAAATCCACTGAGAAATGATGCTCTGCTCTCCACGGTCACGGAATTGCTCCAAATGACCCAACTGATAGTAATAAAACTCTAACAAATACAATTGCCCAGTGTGTAACAGTCAGGCCGACAAGATACCAGGCCCTAACATGTTTACAAACATTGCTGCATGATGTTAACTGGTCTATAGGCGTTCGCATTAGACGTTTATGGTTCTTTGCAACCTCTTCAATATCATGAAGAATTGGACGTGTAAGTGCTATTTATGTATGTAAATACTTTACCTCCAGATACAGTAACTGTAAACTGACAAGAACTAGTTAAACCGCAACTATCAGTGGCTGTTGCTGTAACTGTGGTCACTCCCACTGGGAAAGTCGCTGACACAACACCAACCTGTGGAAAGAACTGGATACCGCTAGCGCTGTACCCTATAGTCGGTGTTCCAGAATTGTCTGTAGCTGTTGCAACTTGGAATTGAACCTGGGTGCTGGTAGTCCCACAAGTGACCTGCGAAGCTGCATTCGGTGGACAGGATATCTGGGGAGGGATACTGTCACCTACGTGTAAAAAGCGTGTTTTAAAAACCATAAATAATAACAAAGGTACCAACAGTAACAATAATAAGTCTGATAACAATAATTATAATAAAATAATTATTCAACCTATTTCTGTTTCGAGAAAAACGTTACTTTTATGGGCCTTAATGACATATAGAAAACCACTAAGCAGCGCTATTGTTGTTGTGTTTTGTTTTCAAAACATACACGTAAAAATCATTAAGAGGTAAACCACGAACCACTTATCAAAATTACGTCATTTGAAGGTAATTTAGTACATTTTTGCGGCTAGAGTAAGTGTATATAACCTCTGGCTGGATGCTATATCCCTAACGTTCTTGAGGAAAATCTGACAATCACCGCAAAAAGTGAGGTAGCGGTATTTTTGTTGTCAGATCTATAGATGATGTGATTTTGTTTATGTTTGTGGCGCCCCCTGTTGGTGTAAGAGAGAAACTGGCAGGCAGAAGCCCCTATACTTTGCACAGGGAATTTCGTTTTTCTGCTCTAACTTTGGTTTCAAATTAAATAATACCAACATTCATATTAAGCATGCTTGCTAATGCTACAAGTTGCATATTGTAACCGATTTAGATCAAGAAAGGTTCTGCAAGTAATTTATGACCAGATTTTATGTGGTCTGTCATTGAACGACTGTAATATTTTGCCTGTCAGAAAACAACAGAGGGCGTCCTGAATGTCAATATGTGACATCATAGGTCACATCATCTATACTCTGTCCAGCTCGACGTACGAGGTAGCGACGCGAGCGTATACATTGTACCGACTTTCAGCGCAACGCGTAAGTAGGGCACAACTTGTGCCCTACTTGTGCCGCACAAGCGCACTGCAACTGAAAGGCGGCACTGGGTATACGCGCGCGTCGTCACTTCATATTTCAGACAAGACTAAGTATAGGAGTAATTTCCCACTAACCCAAGGCAGGGGTCCGCTCCGTTATTTCTTGTCAGATGGGTTTTGAAGCGATTAAGGAACGTTAGGGATAGAGGGTATTCTGGAATCGTTCATTCATTGCTCGAATATTCGTTCTAAAATCCCATTTTTACATTTTTCCACAAGTTTTTCAGATAAAAAAGTAAGCAACACTCTAAATTTGTCGACGGATAATGTAGTTATGTACAAATGGTTGACCCATTTGTTTTACTCTGAGGATATTATGTACCCAGAAGAACTTTGAATAGACCTGTTTACAGAAAGCGCTTGTATGACCTAAATATTCCAGAAAATGACCACGGGTGTTAAAATTACGGACAAACGCTCGTAAATTTTTATCCGACGATTTTCAGCTTTTTACAAATATGTGTATTTTCGGGACAACTTAAAGCCCAGTTTACACAGTGCATTTTTTTACGCATGCATTTTTCCACATCTGGTTTTGAAAATTTATTACCAGTGCAGCAGGCCAGTTTAGACGGTGCATTAAGTGGGCCTTTTCTCATTATGATATGACGAAAAAGGGTCAATGGCATTCAGGGTTGGTAGTAGAATTTCAACAGTTTAACAGAGAGGAGAGAGAGAAAGACTAAAATTATTATAATTCTGATTCCAAGTGTCATCTGTTCACCATAGATTAATTACTGGAGCATCATTCTGAAGCAAATAGGCATTAATTAATGCAAGTTTACAAGTGCCATTTGAATGTCCGTCATTATAGATAGAAACATTAAATGCCAAAAAGAACCCCAAACTTACACGGATAATTACTTTTAAAGCAAGACAAATGCTTATTTGTTAAATAACAGTGTAGGTCAAGTATTATACGATGCAAAACAATTATTTTTCCTCCTTTTTATAATTCAGCTAATTTTCCTTGCCTTATTTTTTACACTGCTAGCCATGTTGGTGTTCAGTTAGCCGCTTGAACTTGAGTCTGCCCCTTTAAGTGCAGTGAATCACCTCCAGTTGCCCTTTTTCTAGGGACACCATTGGTCCAAATTTTATTGCCTCCCTTTGGGAACATCAAATCTATGCATGGAAATAGAACTTGTTCTAAATGCATGCACGAAAATTCAGACCATAATGACCCATGCATAGTCCAGTTTAGACGTGCATTTTTTCCGTGCATTACTCTCCTGAGGATCCCTTGGCAGACTGCATGCACGAAAATGCACCGTGTAAACTGGGTTTTATACACAATTTATTTGTATCAGCATAATAAGAACTGAGAAGTAAGTGCCTTCAGTTTTGACCCCAATGGAACCAAGGGTTATTTTATAAAACATTATGACTTATTCACAGTCTACATAAACATATTTATTCAAAGTTCTTTTGGCTGCATAGCATCAGTAGAGTTCAACAAATGGTTCAACCATTTGTACACAACTATATTATCCCTTGCAAAATTTAGAGTGATTGTCAACGATCGTATTCGAGTATCAAAGGGTTGTCTATACTGGATAGAGCTCTCATTTCAAGGGCGTATCACTATTGTCGAAAGCGCCACTTGTACATGGCTGGCATCAAATATAGTAATGTATAGTATAATGTATATGTATGCATTTTACAGCCATTTCAGAACCGATTTCGACCAGACAGACGTGCCGTGTATACAGCAATCTTTCACGTGAACTTGGCACTATTTTTGAATCAAAACTGACGGAGCATTTTATTAACTGACGCATACACTCACATACATTATAGTTGATTGCACTTCGATTTGTTAAAGAGACACTGGCACATTTGAAAAATAGTGCGCCCTCAAGAGTTTTCAAAATCGGTATTTTTGCATGGTTGTAAAGCTTTTATATACAAAAGCCCTCACCAGAAATGATTAAGACAAAATCAGCTTCCTTATGGGTAAACAGAACGATTTTGTAATTTCACGTCGCCGGCGACGCTTAATTCAGCAGACGACGAAAATTGCGTTTAACACAAGAACAGGCACGTTTCCCACGCTATGCACACTGTTTGACAGGGTTTATAAGCTTTGTGGTTTTAATATCAGTGAGTACGAGTCAAAAATATTCATGTAATATACACATTTGTTGATTAAAGTTATGGAAAACTTAAAAGTTGGCCTACAAATTACCTGGATGTCTTTATCCTCATATCAATGTCCCTATCTGTTTTGGGGTATGTTATTTTTATGTGTAAAATATATCTCTGTTCTTCCAATGGCCTAGACTATCATTTGAGAGCAAATTTAAGAAATTTCATATTTTGTGAAAATGTGCCAGTGCCGCTTTAAGTGTGTTTATTCTATAAAATGGAGGAATTCGGGAAATGTTCTTTATCGCTCCAGAATAGAAATTCGAGGTGGTGGTGGTAGGCCAAAATATCAAAGTGCGAACTTCTTGTAGAGACTACACAATCGATAATACAAAAATCTCATTTTTTTAGGTAATTTGTGGGTGGGGTGAGGTTGTAACTCAAATTTAGGATTTCTTGGCCACCGTCGTCCAGCTTTTAAGATACTTTACAATAAGATGCTTTACCTCCAGATACCGTTACTGTAAACTGGCAGGAACTGGTAAGACCACAACTATCAGTGGCTGTTGCTGTGATTGTTGTTACTCCTACTGGGAAATTAGCGGACACAACATTCCTTGCAGAATGAATTGAAGACCGCCACCGCTGTAAATTATGTTTGGAGTCCCAGAATTGTCTGTTGCGGTTGCAACTGGGAACTGAAATTGAGTGCTGGTTGTTCCACATGCGACCTGCGTATTTTGATTTGCTGGACAGAATATCTGCGGCGGAATACTATCACCTACAAGTAAGAAAACACATAAATAGTTGGTAGTAAAAGTAATAATAATAAATATAATTTTTCTTGCAGTTTCCACACAATGTAAACAATCAAAAATATTATTTTTAAATGGAGGTAATTGTAGAATGGGCTTAAATCAGTTCGAATATACGCTTTATACTGTGATTTCGACTAAACAACACGTTGGCTGTGGCGGGACTCGAACGCACAACCTTCAGATTGTTAGTCCTGTCTTTCATATTAAAGTGTAGTATCTTACCTCCTGACACGATCACGTTAAACTGGCAAGAAGCAGTTTGACCAGAACTGTCCGATGCTGTAGCTGTAACGGTTGTTTGCCCAGCAGGAAATAATGCTGTTACTTGATTATTTTGGACGTTGAATTGAATAGAACCACTTGTGTAAACTACGTTTACAGGTGCAACACCGTTTGCGGTTGTGGCCGGTGAGAAGCTGACGAAAGAATTCCCTGTACCACACGTTACTTGACTTGTTACAGTCGGCGGGCACGTAATTGTAAGAACCGCTGTTTATTAAAAAGATTAATAAATTTGCCTGTTACTTTGTAGAAGCATAAATTATATCATATTAAATTAAATTTGTACATAATTTTAGAAACCATCAAGAGGAAAACAAAATTAATAAACTCAAACAATTATGGGTCAAACATTAACCAGAGAGGTTTATACATAATTTGTTCCTGTGCAAAGAAATGATTGGACGTCAAGATCGTGAGCTAGAATTTCGCGGTTCTCGGCTTTCGCGCTCACTATATTCAAAGCTGTGGGCAGCTCCATAAAAAAACGTAACATTTTAGTGACACATACATACACACATGCATACACACATACACACATATACGCACAACGGATTGCAAAGTACATAGACACACATAGATGCAGAGCTGAATTTGTTCCTCGAAGTGACCTTGAAACTTCTTTGGCTCATAACAATTGAACTACAAGTATAAACCTGCAGATTGAGCCAACTATACTTGCAAGGTGATGAACATGCCGGTGTACGTTTCAGCGCATTTCGAACCTTTCCACATTTGACCTTGTATATCCCCCATACCCCCGAAAAAAATTACATTGATTCTGTTACCCTTTGTCATTTATTTTGACCCCATTGTTTTCACAGTGCCTCTTACCTGTTCTCACGTACGTAAACGTGCACGTAGCCGTATTCCCTTGATTATCTGTTGCAGTTGCCGTTATACTGTTCGTCCCAGTTGGTAAATTGGTCAGTGTGTGCTGTGTTTGTGAAGCCTGAATGGTAGATAGCACTTGGTTTGATACTGGAGGATTGACGTTGAAATTGCTATACCTATAGGTGATCTGAACGTTGGCAGTGTTGGGGAAGTTTGAAATTGCCGGACTGTTGAAAACGATTGAATTCGATGCACTAGAAGCCACAACTGGACAAGTTATTCCAGGTTCAGCTATTAAGAAAAAATGTTGAATTCAAATCAATTAATAAGTTTCATATTGCTTTGCGTCTGTTATGTAATTTTATACGGACTGATTTGGATTGGCGCAATGACAATGATGGGCAGTGATAAAACAAAAGTGTAAAGTATGAAGCGTGATTGTAAAAGAAAATTACGCCATCAGCTTGAGGTGGTCAATAGTTTGAAGCAATTTTGACGAATTTATCAGAGCTTGGTGACAATAATAATATTCTTTTTATATTGAAGTCCGCCCTCTATTTTTTTAAATTGCCATTACATCACCAGTGCGAAAATACGCCGGTTACTTGATGCACTATAGCTAGTCAATCTACAATATTTATGGCATAGAATTATATATAGACGATATCACCTCCTACGTAACCGGAGTGAAGGGACAATGGCAATTGCCTGTCACTGGCAATTTAATCCACACCTGAGAAAGAAAAAGGGAAAAGAACGCCAGCAATTATAGACGGCATTGTAGAAGAACAGTCTGATGTAATCATGGGTCAAAAATCCAAATGAAACAGTTCTTATAGTCAGGTAGAACCTCACTTGACCTTAAAGTTGAGTATGGACACAATTTTTTTGCTGAAAATGATAGATTAGAGGATGTGTAGAATAGGAATCTGCCGGGTGCCACCTGGGCATCCTTGAGCATTTTGAGAAATCCAAGATGGCGTCGCCATAAATGATAATTATCTATTCAACCCTATATTATCAAACTATGGAGTTACTAGATATACTATAGGATCCAATGAACAAGTGTATGGCACTTGTAACATTAAGTCATACTTCAAATTCAAAATGGAAGCCAAATTCAATAATTTTAAAATATGCCCTATAACAGCAAATACCTGCGATAAAAATAGACGAGAAGTATTTAGTTAATGTTAGACACAATTAAATGTATTTCTGATACTTTTAAAATTGTAACATGACGTCAATCAATATGGCAGCCAAAACGTGAACGTCTTAAAAAATACTTGGCACAAATATGTAAGTATTACAGCCTTCAAATCGAAATCAATGTGTTAATGACATTAGAAATGTACCTTTGATCATAACCAATGTACAACATACATTTCAATTTGTTTTAAATGCGCCAAAATCGAAATAAAACTAATATGGTGCAAAGTTGTCCAAAATACCATAGGAATTAACATTTTTTCACACATATTGCACTCAATTTATAATTGGACGTATTTTTATTTATCGGGATTACCTGGTATCACTTGGTTATGATCATAGGTACATTTCTAATTGTTTCATTGACACAATAATTTATACTTGAAGGTAATATTTAGACATTTGTGTCAAGTATTTTTTGAAGATATTCACGTTTTTGGCTGCCATATTGATTGACGTCATGTTAAAACTTTAAAAGTATCAGAAATACATTTATTGTGTCTAACAACATAATCTATGTACTTCATGTTTATTTTTATATCAGGGGTTTGCTGTTATATGGCATATTTTAAAATTATTAGATTTGGCTTCAATTTTGAATTTGGAGTATGACTCAATGTTACAAGTGCCATGCATTTGTTCATTGGGTCCTATAGTATATCTAGTAACTCCATAGTTCGATAATATATATTTGAATAGATAATTAGCATATATGGCGACGCCATCTTGGATTTCTCAAAATGCTCAAGGATGCCCAGGTGGCACCCGGCAGATTCTTATTCTACACACCCTTATCTATCATTTTCAGCAGAAAAATTGTGTCCATACTCAATTTTACGGTCAGGCCATAAGCTGGACCATGGCTGCCTGACTATTATACAGACTGCCAAGTTTTTCCAGATGGTTATCTAGTAAAATGGAAAGACCGGAGTGAAAATGGAAGCGGTGTTTTGTTTTCATTGCCTACCGTGACAACTTGATGCCAATGAAGTAAAGTTATTGGAAAAGACCGTGAGCTGGTTATATTAAAGGTGGAAGTCTACTGCATCGTTGCTGTCAATACAATCAGATCTAGGAAAAATCTGACCGCTGTACTGCTCCGATTTCAGCTTGTCCCGTATTGATTGGTAGAATACACCAACAACAATCCGCAGCATGGGCGCCTGGGCGCCGGATAGTATCAGCAATTTGAACGTCGTGCCTGGCATGAGCGATCATGAAGCAGTCAAAGGGAGTTGTGAAACAAACCTTCAAGTAAATAAGAAACCAAGGAAATGTCCACAGTACAAGAAAGCAAACGTGAAAGGAATTGAAGAATTGAAGCAATTTCATGAATTAATTTTCAGAAGAATGTCTTCTAGTGAGTGAGCTCTGCAAATTGGGAGAAGTTTAAGAATTCTCTACAAAGTGTCATGGACCATAACATTCCCACCAAGATGCTTTCAGGTAGATGGAACTTACCATGGTTGACCACCAATATAAAAACTCGTGAAGAAAGGACGCAGGAGGTATGACGTGAGGAAAAAGTATGGAAACAAGGCTGACCTTGCTGACTATAACAAGCTTAATAGGAGCAAGCAGCCCTGAAACAAGCACACAACAACTACATTGAGGGCATGTTTGAGAAAGACACAGAAAATCCTGCAAAGAAAGTGGTGCTGAATAGTGCTCGCGTCAACAGTGTTGTGAAAATTGCTTCAGTTTTGTTTTTGAAGTAGTGAGTTGAGTTTTTGTTGGCTTACTACATTATGCATCTGTATGAGGAAACAGCAGCATTTTGGGGGTTAGGACAGGCCTGTGAATCTCCTATATTTAGCACGTACAAAGCCGAGGAGCCACTGTTATAGCGCCCCCGCGCAGCGTGGGGATAACATGGTTATGATAATCAGAGATGAATATTCATCTCAGATGATAATGACGTAAGGGACTAGTGAAAGTCCTACAAGATTGCTTTTGATTGTATCACATACGGAAAGTTATATCAAAATCAGGATTTCATCATCTCAAAAAATAACAAAACGAAACATAAAGCAATACTTATCAGATAAATATATATAACTTTCTATCTTAAATTTCAGTTTCTATTGTCTTTAACAGCGTCATTGAAGATGATTATGTTACAATTTGGACCACTGGATCAGGCCTTCACCAAGTCCACTAACATTTGAACACTGCCCTCAACATTAAGGGACAGCCGGACCGAGGCCTCACCCAGACGGGGTGAGTTTCCTCTCCCATGATTATAGACTCCCTGGTTAGGATAGATGATACGTGAAAAATCAGAATGCAGAAAGTAATCAGAGATGTCACTGACAATAATGCTTTTGAATGAATTGTTTAGATGAGCAACACTCATGCTGAATATTACATTTGATTCTCTCATTAATTAATTACCCCCCCCCCCCCCCCCCAGGTTTACCACCTTTCTTACAGTATCTCTGAATGGCTCATATCATTGGCCTATACTCTCTGAGTAACCAATCAAAATGGACCTCTATATCTGTACAAGTATTTAGGCTTTTCTTACTACGGTGTCTGATTGGCTAAATACGTCATATGACCCTTTGTACAACCAATCAAATCGACCAGTAGACCTAATATCGGTATTATTTGGTGAGTTTGTTATCACAGTGTAGCAGCCTCTTACCTGTTCTCACGTACGTAAACGTGCACGTAGCCGTATTCCCTTGATTATCTGTTGCGGTTGCCGTTATACTGTTCGTCCCAGTTGGTAAATTGGTCAGTGTGTGCTGTGTTTGTGAAGCCTGAATGGTGGATAGCACTTGGTTTGATACTGGAGGATTGGCGTTGAAATTGCTATACCTGTATGTGATTTGAACGTTGGCAGTGTTGGGGAAATTTGAGATTGCCGGACTGTTGAAAGTGATTGAATTCGATGTGCTAGAAGCCACAACGGGGCACGTTATTCCTGCTTGAGCTGTTAAGAAAAATTGAATTCAAATTAAATTGATATTGTTTTGTGACTGTGATGTGATTATACGATTGACTTGGATTCGTGCAATGATAATGAAGGGCCGTGATAAAACAAAAATACTTAGTGTAAAGTATGAAACGTGATTGCAAAATAAAACTATGTTACCATTCTACACGTTTGTGAGCATTCGATAGGGATTCGCGTTGGTAAATAACATGAGAAACAGAGGCAAGTCCAGCCTCCTCTGCAAATGACTGTATTTTTAGGTGGACAGGTTTCTAAGCGTAACCCTAAAAACTGAGAGAAATTATACTTGCTCTCAATATTAAGTATAAAATCTGTAGGAATATAAAAATGGGTGGCATTGATACTTTGATTTTGATCTGACATACCAACAGTATTCGTACAGGGAACACCTGGCTGAAAAGTGACCTGATCTCAAGAGAACCCGCTCTGCAAATTGGGTGAAGTGTAAGAATTCTCTACAAAGTGCCATGGACCATCACATTCCCACCAAGTTGCTTTCAGGTAGATGGAACTTACCATGGTTGACCACCAATATAAAACTCATGAAGAACTAGAATTTCGCGGTTCTCGGCTTTCGCGCTCGCTATATTCAAAGTATATAAGCTGTGGGCCGCCCCATGACCTTTGACCCTGGCACATGACCTTTGACCTCATCAACATATGAGGGATCGCATGGTGCACCTATGACACAAGTTTGGTTCCAATTGAACTTCAAGTTTTCAATTTAGGTCAATTTTACATTTTTAGCCCATTTTTCAACTTGACCTCACATGACCTTTGACCTTTCAACATGACCTTTGACCTTATCAACATATGAAGGATCCCATTGTGCACCTATGACAGAAGTTTAGTTCCAATTGAAGTTCAACTTTTCAATTGAGGTCAATTTAAAAAAAATAACAATTTAGTGACACACACATCCACACACATACACACACACATACACACGCACAACGGATCGCTAAGTGGTCCTGCCAGCTATAGCTGGCGGCCCACAAAAAGCGCATGAGGTATGACGTGTGAAAAAAAAATATGGAAACAAGACTGACATTGCTTACTATAACAAGCTTAAGAAAGAAGTGCAAGCGACCTTGAAAAAAGCACACAACAACTATATTAAAGGCATGTTTAAGGAAGACACGAACAATCCTGCAAAGAAACTGAAGAGATATGTCAAATCTCTGGAAATTGACAGAATTGGAATTCCACCACTGCTGTACCAAAACAAACTGGTCAACCAATGACAGAATAAAGCAGAAACACTATCTGACAAGTACAAGGCAGTCTTCACAGAAGAAGGCTATTCCAATAGGCCATGCGAAGGACCAAGTCAACACAATACAGTACCTAAGATCGTAGTAACCACAAATGGAGTAGAAAAACGTTTGTCTGCATTCGTTCGTTCGTTCGTGCAAGTCCAAAATCACAGTGGAAGATCCGTCTTTAGCCAGCTGATAGTTTCATCATCCAGGTTGATCAGGCCTGGGATTCCTCTTGGGGACTTGTAGACCTCACAGTCATCTATGATGTGGTTAATGGTTTGTGGCTCTCCACAAACGCAGTTTGGTGAAAGTTCTACTCCGATCTTGTGAAGGAAGTTCTTTGTGCGACCAACGCCAATTCTGAGTCTGTTGAGGTTGACCCATGCTTTCCTATCAAGGTCACAGCCTTTGGGCTTGCTAGATGGGCTGTCCACAAACCGCTTTAGGCCCAAAGCAGAGGACGACCATCGCTCATGCCATCTGTCATTGATCCAGGATGATCGATAGGGATACTGTGACTGCAGTGCCATGGACCGGGCAGCAAAGTGACCCCGCGGAACTCTCCGATCCTCAAAGGGTGTCGGCGGGGGGACTAGGCCACCAGGCTCATCACATTTCTTGGCGAGCTTGATCGTCTGAAGGTTCCTCCCAAGGCTTGCAGGAGCTATGCCAGACAGAATTGGAAGATATTCTACAGGCGTCGCCAAAAGGGAACCACTAACAAGTCTCATTGCATCATTCAGAACGACATCAATCTTGTGTGAATGTACACTGTGACTCCATACTGGTGCAGCGTATTCAGCAGTAGAGTATGCCAAGGCAACAGTTGATGTATGTAAGGTGTCAAAAGAAGCCCCCGCGAGCCCCCCGAGGAGGCTGACACGAGACTGCGTCTTGGCAGCGACTGCCTTGGTGTGTTGGTTGAAGGTAAGGCTGCGGTCCATTGTGACGCCAAGGTACTTTGGTGTTGGGTCATGTGACAGTTTTTCTCCATCTAGAGTGATGTTTAGTTCTCTTTTTGCGCATCGATTTGCAAGGTGGAAAACGGAGCTGACGGTCTTGGGTCTGCTGAGCCCCAAGCGCCACCGGTGGAAGAACTGGCCTACAGTGATTAGGTCTTTCTGCAACACTGTTTCTAAGGACTCAAAAGAATCAGCAGCCATTCCAAGTGCCGTGTCGTCTGCGTAGGAGTACTGCGAACAATCTCGCCCCCGGCACATCTGAGACGTAGATGTTGAAGAGACTGGGTGCCAGGACAGAACCTTGTGGGACACCATTTCGGAGTTTGCGCTTTCTACTGCGTTGCCCACTTGACGTCTCCAGGACGAAAGATCTGTCTTGGATGAGCAGCATAATGAACTTGACAAGCTTGACATCAGGGAAGATCTTGAGTAGCTTGAGATAGAGACCTTGATGCCAGACTGTATCGTACGCAGCAGTTAGGTCTATGCATTGAAACCCAAAGAAAGCAGTGGGTCCTGACCAAATGTCTACATGGATGCTGAAGAACTTTGCGTCAACACTTGCACCAGCGCTGTGTAAAAAATGTATCCAATCTTTGAAGACAGGAGATATACACATGGATTGGAAGATGGCAAACATCACAGCCATATTAAAAAAGGAGACCGAAGTGATTAAAGGTGTTGTTCCGATTTGTGTGTATTGTGTTCTCTACTTGATATGAGAGACTGGCACTTGCACATACACCCCATCAAGTACCGTGGGAAACAAACTTGCGGTTTTGATGGTAGACGCAATAATGCATGTTGCAAAGCCCTATTCAATACTGTGCTAATAATGATGGTTAACCACTAAAACGGCGGTTTTTAATGAAATGCATTTGAAGGCTCAATTTCAGGACGACAATGAGAAAAATACGGCCTTTCATCTGATATCAAAATCGATACTACTTCCGGGTAAATCGGGGGGTCTCAAAGACGATCGGAACACGCACCTTTAAGAATTAAATATGCCGGAGTCTCAAACAAGCGTGACCTGTAAGATGATGGATCCTTGCCAGCAACATACGCCAACACCTTGATGATGACAACAACATGCTGTGTCTGGCTTTAGGAAAAACACAGCTGCGAGACACAACTTCTCACAACGCACATGACGCAAGAAGTTCAGACAATCGTGGGCAAGTTGCCTGTTTGATACTTTACGGCTATTTCAAGAGAGTTCTACTGTGGACTACACAATTGAATGAGCTCAAGCATGATACTTCTACGATTCGCAAGAAAATTGTCATTGCATTGAAATTAGCACGGTCGATAGGCACTAACTCGCGCATATCAATAAAACCTTACACAAAGCCCATTGAAAATCTTAAAAGTGTCATTTTCGAAATTGGACATTTCAACCTTTCAAGCACAACCGGTTTGCCATTTCTTTATTATTTGTGCTGAATTTAGGCTCTAATGAAAGAGGAAAATTTAAGCAATAAAATGTACTTTTCAGTTTTGTTGTTACTTGCAAGTCCTTCATACAATATACATTAAAAATGGTCAGTTATTTTTGTTGCTAGGTATAATATTCGCTGATGTAGAATAAGACCGTTGCGCTAACTTTGGTTTGAGCCACTGATCACATTGATCACAACACAAATCCTATGGTATATCATAATTCGGAACAGGTGCATGAAGCAAGGCTTGAGCCAGTAACCAATGGATACTAACGTGCACTACATCAGCGAATTACATTGATTCTGTTACCTTTTGCCTGTTATTCTAACTCCATTGTTTTCACAGTGCCTCTTACCTGTTCTCACGTACGTAAACGTGCACGTAGCAGTATTCCCTTGATTATCTGTTGCAGTTGCCGTTATACTGTTCGTCCCAGTTGGTAAATTGGTCAGTATGTGCTGTGTTTGTGAAGCCTGAATGGTGGATAGCAATTGGTTTGATACTGGAGGATTGACGTTGAAATTGCTATACCTATAGGTGATCTGAACGTTGGCAGTGTTGGGGAAATTTGAGATTGCCGGACTGTTGAAAGTGATTGAATTCGATGTGCTAGAAGCCACAACGGGACAAGTTATTCCTGCTTGAGCTGTTAAAAAACATGTTCAATTCAAATTAATGATATTGATATTGTTTTGTAACTGTGATGTGATTATACGATTGACTTGGATTCGTGCAATGAAATTGAAGGGCCGTGATAAAACAAAACTATCTATGACTAACTATGTTATCAACTCTAAGGTGGTCACTAGTTTGGACCAATTATGACGAATTTATCAGAGCTTGGAGACCATTCTACACGTTTGTGAGCATTCGATAGGGATTCACGTTGGTAAATAACATGGGAACTTGCAGAGGCAAGTCCAGCCTCCTCTGCAAATGACGGTATTTTTATGTGGACAGGTTTCTAACATACCAGTATTAATCATATTCGTACAGGGAACACCTGACTGAAAAAGTGACCTGATCCACAGGATCCACGGTGCATGCTAGTCTTCAAGGTCCAGTAGCTCGAAATAAACAGTGATAGCTACCCTAATCTCATGACTGATCAGGTAGGAGATATGATTTTCAAGCAGATTGTTTTAAGGTTCGAGATGTTCCATTGAGGAGAAAATACCGTTTTCATCTCGCCCACTTTGTACAGTAAATGGAATAAGACTTGCATTTACCGTTGTGGAACCATAGGATTACAGTAATATATCCTAAGTCCGCTCTCTATTTTCTAAATTGTTATTACATCATCAGTGCGTAATGTCATAAACCGTCACAAAGAAGTCCCTACCAAACCCCCATCTATCTAACAGAATTTCAATATAATACACTATAGCCAGTCAGTCAACAATCTTTGCGGAATAGAATTATAGACAATGAAACCTCCTACGTCACCGGGATAAAGGAACAATGGCAATAGCCTGCCACTGCCAATGAGCAGTGTTTTTAAACTTCGCGCTTAACCCTCGTCTACAGAAGGGGGTTGTTACCGTCCTGTCCCCTTCACTACCAAATGGTTTAGGCGCCGTTCCCATAGAATTGCTCTCAGCCGAGAGACAAATTGAGAAAACGGGAAACTTCGGGCACGGTCAAGTTTGGTGTCATTGTTTAGATACAGCATTTTTCTTCCCAATTCAAGTTAGATTTCGTCTCCAAATATCATTCGTTAAGAAATACGGCGTTATAATGCAATTGATATTTTCCGCTCCTCTTTTATTTCTCTATTTTACTTGAGAAGAGATTTCACCCAGAGAAAGTACCTAATTTAATAATGCAAAAGAAAAATGGAAATCCCCTGTTGATGTAATGTATTTATGCTTAAGCAGGAACTGCCTTTTAAAATTAACAGGGGAGCGACAAAGAACTCTCCTGAAACTTCTAAGGGGAACAATAGAGGATCAGCTAAAAATTGTCAAGTAATCAAGAGGATCTAAAGAAATATGAACTAGACATGACCTTGTCCTTGCAAGAAGACTTAATTATCCTGCGAAAGCCATTTTAAGATAAGATCCATAAAAATGTCAATATACATGTAACCAACGGACAGACTATGGATCGGATTCTAAGGAGAGCTTCAAATCACTCGCCTGTGGTGATCAAGGAGAGTGATTAAGGGGAGCATTGCTCCTCAAAAGGCAGTTCCTGCTTAACACATCATATTAGATGAGCTAAGTACTATAAATAGCTTGGTATTTTCCAAGTTTGCAAGATTACAACATAGGTGGTTCCCAATGATGCATAACTACATCATTAAGATGATATCATCACTGTGAGATCTATTTTAGGTATTAGGAAATATCAATAGGATGTTTAATAGAGAACATTCAAGGGAGCGGTAGCCAATCCCCCTCCTCCTTCGGGCGTGTTGTTACAAAAAATGGCTCAGGTAGAGGAAGGTTAATCCATGTTACTGATAAGTGTGGTTGTCGTGTTTATTTTTTTCTCAAGCATTGTTGGAGACTGGGTGCTGATTTGTGACATCCTCTATAGATATTTCCAAACAAAAAGATTCACTATATATAAAGATTGTATGGATGAGAAATTACGTGGTCTAGTCCTTGGGTAATCTGATTCCCCCCTGGAAATAATCACTGATTTTCATGTAATTGGCACGTTACCACATCTGTATAACTGTCTAGTAAATTGGTGGGTACATTCAGTAAGAAACTTGCTTTATGAAGCATTTCTTTCTTTCTCCTTTTCCCTTCTCTATTGTTCTTTTTTCTCTAAAATTTTGCATAAAAGGAATTTATGACAAAGATAGTCGTTGGTAAGATAAATTAAAAATACATGATTTTGATATAAATTTGACCAATAAATACAAATTGATAAAAGAATAATAAAGACTTTCAAAGCAATGATTAAAAACTTTTTACCTGTTCTGGTATAGAGAAATACGCAGGTAGCCGTGTTTCCTTGATTATCAGTTGCCGTCGCTGCTATGCTGTTTGTCCCAGTTGGCAGATTAAACAGTGTATGTTGTGTTTGTGAGGCCTGAATGGTGCTCAGATCTTGGTTTGATATAGGAGGGTTGACGTTGAAATTACTAAGCCTGTAAGTTATTTGAACGGCGGCCGTGTTCGGGAATGACATAAGCGTTGGGCTGCTGAAACTAATCGAACTCGACGTGCTAGAAGCCACGACAGGGCAAACAA
This sequence comes from Ophioderma brevispina, assembly GCA_023653785.1. NCBI lineage: Eukaryota > Metazoa > Echinodermata > Ophiuroidea > Amphilepidida > Ophiodermatidae > Ophioderma > Ophioderma brevispina. Next base: position 31,689 of record JAMKCH010037759.1, on the reverse strand, counting down.
TTTCTGGAGCTATTAAAGTAGATGTAAAATGTTATGAAACATGTTATCGAATACCCATATACAACCATGACAGATCATTTAAAAAAGGATAAAATAAATTATAGCATACGAACAATTATTGTATAGTCTCAATAATAAGCCTCTTAACGGAACTACATTTTAGTAGATTTCAAATTAAATACGAGGGTTCAATTCCCGGCCATGCAGAGACCAGGTATCGCTGTGAATGGACAGACCTAAAACTTTTAATGAAGTCTCGTTTATTTTTAAATCTACTATAGTGCATTGCTTTTAAGCATCATATTCAAATTTCTTTATCAAAATTTAGAATACATTCCTACATGATGCAGGACATTAAAGCTCCTAATCACGTGTTTTTACGTAGATTCTAACAATTATTTTGCAAACATTTTTTAAAAGCGTATTTTTTTTATTAATCTATTTTGAAATGAGAAGGAAGAAAATTTTAATTCTTTCACATGCTGCCATGTAAACATACAACTTACAAACATACAACAATAAAAGTCCGTTCAGACTTCCACTGCACTGCAGTGCAGTGCGTTGTATTGCCTGCATTAGCAGTCTCTGCCCATACTGCAATGCTGTACTGCAACAAAGTTAAATTCGTTTGAACTTGCATTGCAGTGAGTTGCATCAAGTTGCAGCAGAAAGTGATTGATGTATCAATGCAGCAGTACTGCACTGCATTGCAGTAGAAGTATGAATGGACCTTTACTGACCGTTATCATTTATCAGAATACCAATTATCGATTATGAAATTTAGTAGCAGCACAAAATTGACGTTATTTAATTGATTATAATCTAATAACCTAAGCATGGAAGGCATTTAATGTTAACTATCAGTCAACTTTAAAGCCCATGATATACTTCCAGTCGCAGCGAGCGATTGGCGTGCGCAATTCCGGATTTTGACCCAAGATCAAGTGTTACGCATGCTCATGTTTACCTCCTGTATGAAAGAATTAGCATTTCAGTCTTCTCATTCTCAAACTAGATTAGTTTTAAATAGTTTTAAAAAATGGCTTTCAAAATCAAAGGCTGATATTCTCAAAGGGAGTCTAACTTTAGACCCGGGTTTAAACCATGGTTAGTCCTACATGAGTGGCCCTGTTTCCCTTTCAACCTACTAAGAAAGTTTAAAATAACGGGTGAGAATTTTCTCACCTGTTATGGCACACTTTCAGACTATGTTAAAAGGAAAAAAGGTCCACTCATGTAGGACTAACCCTGGTTTACACCTGGTTCTAAAGTTAGACTCCCTTTGAGAATATCAGCCTTAGTTTTCATGAAGGGTCGTTACAAAAACATGCACTTTATCAGAAGGCATTGATGTTATGCCTCATGTATGACATGTGTTTTTATATCATGGACTACTCTTAGTTTTCTTAAAACAAACGCCTCCAATAAGTTTGGAAAGTTTTTTGAGCTTCCTATTTCTATTTATTTGAGACCAGTTTGTATACATTTATGCACCATTGTATTAGCTAATCTCTTGTCTAAAATGGCACCTCTTTTGCAACAATCGTTTGCTTCATGGAATTGAGTACCTCCCCGCCCCGTTGTTTGCAAGTGGGTCTCTAACAAAATGTACCAAATTGGCCATTAGTTTCCCCATGTCTTGCTTGGAGATGTGTAGCAGACAATCTGTTGTTTCGAAGTGTTGTAAGAAGTATGAATCGATCTTCTTTCGCTGTGGTCTTAATGGGGCGCCCGCTTCGTGCCCTGTCCTTGACACCACATGTTTCATAGAACTTTTGTTTAAATTTGAATAATCATGCTTTCACCCACTACAAACGTTGCTGCAACTTGTCTTTGTGGCACACCCACTTCAAGTTGGCTTATAGAACGAGCTATATGGGAAAATTCTGACTTCAACAACAAATGACCACTTTAAAGAAGTGATCAGCAAGAAAGATAAGGTTATCCAATGTTATATTAGCCTCCATTTTGTGATTAAAATATTATTTATTTCTCAATTTTACTTGAGAAAAGATTCTCAAGGGGGAAAAAGTACTTTGTTTGTCAGGAAAGAGAACATGGAGTTCCCCTAGTGCTTTATTGAGATGAAGGGAATTCCCCAAAAGGCTAAATTTAGAAACTGAATCAACTTGTTTATGCATTGAGATCAAAACATATTGCAAAATTAGGTGGTTTCCTATGATGTTGTTTATGTAAGATGGTGCAATGCAGATGATGTCATTTATGTGAGACCCCATTGATGATGATGATGCTGTAATGACTATCTAGCTGTGAGATGTTAAATACTGCTCACTGGAGAGACAACACCCTCGACGGCACAATACTTAAGCAGTATTGCACAAAATGTCCACAAGTCCAACTGTTGCAAATGTCCAATTTTAGGACCACAAACTGGAACTCATTTTGATTCCACAACTGAAGCTCTTTAGGCTTAATAGATGACAGCAGACAAAATAGCTTCTGTGGTATCTGAAATATCAGTACTTGTACTGCACAGATCTACCATCCCTAGAGATCCAAATTTACTACTGGCGATTGTTCTATTAGTCCAGGCTACAGATTTATTGTTTTATTAGATATATAGTGTTTTTCAAGGGTTCCTAGACCATTTTTATCCTGATTATGATGGGTGCCGGACGAGAAACCTTAAGCTTGAGATTATTATTGTAAATGTAAATTGTATATGTTAATATACCGTTCTGATGATATCCGCTAGGAAAGCGATGGACACCTTTCGAACCTAACACCTATAGATGATATCTATCGTTCCTCTACCAACCCCGTCCTTAATCAGCTCGTTGGTTAGAGCGCCGTACTAGTAAAAATACGGTGGTCGCCGGATCAAATCCGGCCCTAGCGCACATGTTTTATTCAACACTTCTGTGCACTGGCTATCTCCAGGGAAAGATTAATAAATATCCACCGTTGTCTACCTGGAGAACTAAGTAGTTAAAATTTCCAAACAGATGCTTTGTTGTATTGGCGGGCATATTAAATCTTTTTAATTTAGTGGTTAATGAATCATTTTAATTGGTCACAATGGGTGTTTTGACTGGATAGACAAAAACATTTAACTTTTGAGCAATTAAGATATGAGGTGTGTTTTTTTTTAGTGTTCTGGTGGCCATTTTGGATTTGTGCGTTTTTGAGAAAATGCTCAAGGTTTTCGTCTGGCACCCGTCGGATTCAGACCATTGAAAAACATATATATAATATAACATGGTTACATGGTCTGTAGCCTGGACTGTACCCCTTAAATCCCTAAATGCTACTTCTTGCCACTTTTAAAAATCATGGAGCGGACCCCTGCCTTGCGTTTAGTGGGAAATTGCTCCCAGATCTAACAAGACAAATAACGCTACCTCTTTTTTTGCGGTGATGGTCAGGTTTTAATTCATTTTCCTCTAGGGACAACATCATAACAATATCATTATTTGTATTATTTCACAGCTATATTTCCGTAAATAGCTATTACAGCAGCATCATGCATAAACATAGCCTAACACTATCCAATTGATCTTATGATGTAATCTTTAACTTGCAAAATTCCCAGCTAATTATAGTAGTTGGTTTTTAGACTGATCTCAAAGCATTGCACCATTCTCGATATAGCACTAGGGGAATTCCATTTTTCTCTTGCACACACATATAAACAAACACAGTGATATATGGGTAGAGTTAGTTAAGCTCTATAGCTTGTGACTGGAAAGATGAGAGAGACCCTGCCTTGAGTGACAACGTAGGAAAGATGGGAGAGACCCTACCTTGAGTGACAACGTAGGTGAAGGAACACGACGCCGAGTTCCCGGATGAATCAGACGCCGTCACCGTTATAGTATTTGTCCCCGAAACAAAACCGGACAGACTATGTGTCAAAGATGAAAATGGAAATGTCCCAATCACTTGATTATTTCGGGAGTAAGAGTAAGTCACTAAATTATTGTTTGGAAATGTGACTGAGGGTCGACTGAAGGAGATTGTAGTCGCACTTGAACTGGTAACGGTTGGACAAGTAATACCTGCAAATAAAAACAGCATTAATCACATAAGCGACTGACAAAACTGATGACAATGTCCGCAAATCTATAGACAAAACAGATGTTGAATTCGAAAAATAATGACAAAAAGTAGTCCTTAACTAGTTTGGAAAAAATCAACAAAAACTGGTGAAGCTACATGATATTTTAAGATTCGTAATATTTATGCATATTTACGATTTCTATTTCAGAAATGAAGCAGTTCAAGTTTGTTCTTGCTGGATATAAAGAGGGCTGTCAAAATATATAACTTTTTGGCATATTTTGGACACTTGAGGTACAGAAAGCACTCGGATTTTTCAAAGCCGTGACTATAGTTTTAAAAAACTTATCCAAACATATAGTAAAATCTCAACATAGAGAATATCGAGGGCGTGTATCATAGGAAGTGTGGTATTATTGCATGCTTTAACTTTCGCCTATATTGATGTGGAATAACCTTTTTTTTTGAAAATCACCTATATGATTATTTTGTTTCTATACTTGACGTATCCGCTGACCTAAGTGCGATTTCAGGTAAAATCCTTTCGAAATTACGGCTATTTAAGCAACAATAACGAAAGCCTCGGACCATACTATTTCTCACGCGTATCAAGATTTCAAAGTTGGCATCCGTGTGAAGGTGTGAAAGAGTCCAGGGACCTCAAATTCCCTGTTTCTATAACGTGTTAAGTGTAAGGTCAAACTTGAACCCAATGATTGATCTCATTCAATCCTTGCTTTATCCACACTGACTTTGACTTCCAAACTTACAGTAGCATCTTCAAAACGAGCAAATTACTTCGCAATTAGGAGTTACAGACAGTTTGAACATGACTTGAAATACAAAACTGCATTGACAATCATCGTTTATACATCGACGACATATCATCTCCACTGTTTTTATACGAGCAGAAGGTACAGTGATGTTGTCTTTCTGGATTGTTGCGGCCTATTTAATAAGTTCCACCTTCTAATGATCCCATTATTTATGCTTCTGAAATTGACCTTGGCATTGGTAAGGTCGAGGACATTTAGCCTGGGTAAATCATGCTTTCCAATGATGTCCAGGGATCCAGGACGACTTGGGACAGCCAGGGGTTTCCACCCTACTCTTATCGAAACTGCGATTGCATATACAGGCATGATTCTCCATGTACATGGGACCGACGGCTTAACGTCCCCCTCCGAAGGACGGGTATTCTCATGGTTCGTTTGCCCAAGTCCAAATGAACCATGGGGGAGAGCGGAATTCTAGTTTTAATCAATAGTTCCTATACAAATCAAATCCACAATTTAGTACCCGAATTTTATCCCAGCAAGTGGCCCCGCCGGGACTCGAAACGGGACCTCCTGCACCAAAGGCGAATACCCTAACCAGTGGGCCCGCTCTCCCACAAAAAAATTAACAAGTGGTAGATGGTAATTTAAAAAATGTTGGTTGAAGATGCCCCACCTAATTACAACATACCATTTTCGGTGTGTCTTGGTAAAAGCTATGGCAGCAAACATTCATTCCAAAATTTTATTTGAATTTGACCAGGCCTGAATTTGACATACCACTTTAATGTGAGCACTAAATATGATAACGAAAGTGGCCTGGGTGGATCTGACACAAATGATTAAATGAATAACGGAAACGGGAAGTCATCCTCCCATGCACTTCAATTCCATATACCACTATAATTTCAATTCTTACCACCATGAATTCTTTCCCGCCATCTTGCTAAGCGGAACTGCAGACGATGGCGGCCAAGCCTTTTCAATATAGCAACTCCTCAAAACAAATCAAGATAGATCAAAACGATACAGACACAAACCACATACCGATTTAGGCACTTTGATGTGGGCCGGTCATGCGTGTTCCCATGACCCACATATGACCTCGTCCGTTTTTTTGGTTTTTTTTTTGGTCACGATTTTGAAACTGCCCCCTCCCCCGTCTCCCCCAAACCAATGTTAAATGGGTTATCGTGATTATACTCTTGCCAATTACCCCAACATTGATTGATGGGGGTTGGGGAATGGTAGGTTGAACTGGCAGGTTGGGGCTTTCAATTGAGTAATAGCAGGGGTTTGTAGGTTCTTAACTTTGGCCCGGGTGACAAATGTAACATGTAGTGGTGAGTGTTCCAACTATTTTTTTTCCAAGATTGTAGAGAAAAGTGTACAGTAATACTTCAGTATACGTGTTTGTACTTTGCTTCACATGTGTGCTTCCCTTGATATATTTATACATTATTCCGGATCATTGGACTTTTTGTGTACATTCACAACCCCATCTTTCAGGATTGTATACCACTCTTCTGCTTGTTTGGAACCAAAAGAGTTCAATGGGTCACACGCAGCTTGAACAAGTGAAAAGTGCAATATAACTTAGAGTTTTTCAAAGATGGCGCTTCGGCGCTAACTACACCTTTATTCGTAAGTTTGAAATTCAATTTGTTCGCAAATTTTACAGCTAACCTGTTCTACATGCGCTTTCGGTCGGAATGCTCGGAATGCGTGCTGTTTCATTCCGGGTGTTTTAATTTATTGTCAAGAGAGACAAAACAGAGGACGGGACCTTTCAACATCGGTGCAAGTCGAAAACAAGAGCTAACAAGGCAGTCGTGTGAGAATTGGACTGATTAATTGCTTGAAAGTGAACACACCAAGATCGTTCCAATACAAAAATACAATTTGAACCCACTCTTTTGTCACGACTGACCTTTGCAAATTGAGTGATGACATCCCCGGGGGACATGCTTGGGTTGAAAACTGGGATTACAATCAGAGTTGTAACTGCAGCTTTGTCATTTTCAGATTAAGATTTTGGGAGTTATTTTGTTCTTTGAATAATATCTCCTCTTCTCTTCTTTCTATTCAGGCTTTGGTCGTCTGCTCAGCAAGTAGAGCACATCTGCAAGCGTTTGCAGGTACAGAGTTTTGGTCCAAAGTTGAAAATTCTTCTTTTTAATATCCAAACACAGTGGTTCTCAAATATGATCCAGCCAGAGGTGTGTACAATGTCTAGCTGCTTCACTGAATTATGCAAAGTCCTTGTCTGTGCATTGTTGCTCCAGCATTGGGTAGACAAGAGATGTTCCATTGTCTGTGGTGCAGTTCCACAATCACAGGTAATGTTCTGATCTGCTAATTATACTGAAAATTTGCTCTTTTAGAATACGATTTTAGCAGTGCAAATGCATATTCTACACTTCGTCAATGCGCCTGGAGCATTTAAAGCTTTAAGTACGAGTATGACACATTGTAAACCTTGTTTTATTAGATATATGTTTTTCAACGGTGTCTAGTCCAGTTTTTTATACTGATTCTGAATCCGATTGGTGCCAGACGAGAAACCTAGACCATTTTTGTAGAAACGCAAAAAAACGCGGTGATCGTCAGGTTGTAGTCATTTTCCTCTATGGACGTTAGGGATATATAACAAGGTCACATGGTCTGTAGCCTGGACATGCTGTGTTTGAAGTGGCCCAATCCTGTTCGCAAGCGGTTGAGTTTTATACAAGCTTGACGTGGAAGATCAGATACTAGACAGAATTTCACTGATACGAAATTCTTCAGAGCTGAGCTTCACAACTTCCATCGCTGCTTTCATCCATTGATAGACCAGTGTGATTGATGTTGCCTCCTTGGTTCGTGAATATTGGATCAAATCATGTGATTCTCGGACGAAAGGGTACCTTGACTTCAAGCGAGGAGGTGTAGGGGTATCTCTTGTGATGGTATCAATTATAGAGGTGGTGCGGATTCGATGTTCGTCGAGTCAGAGCCATGGACCAAGATTTCCTCCTCAGGTCAGCTGGTGGGATTCCTTCGAGAACTTGGAGCTGGTCTACAGGTGTTGATTAGAGGCAGCCAGGGATGGTCAGCAAGGAGATGTCCAGGCTTGCAATCCATCAGGTATGTCCCCAGCCAGTCCCAGTTAGGCGGCGGATGAGTGCCACCGCGCTGTAGCCTTGCCGTGAAGACTTGTCAAGTGTTGCCTATAGGTTAAGGATCTGCCAAGCTTCACTCCGAGGTATGTTGGAGTTCGCTGGAACGTGAGACGTCTGATCTGTTGACTATGACGTTCAGCTTTCGTTTCGCCTCCTTATTGTGTAAATAGAAAGCTGTAGATAGTGCTTTGCCTTCGCTGAGCTTTAAACGCCATTTTTTTAGGTATTTTGACAAGATGCCTATATCCTTGCTGATACCTTCTCAATAGTTGTCCACTATTTGCCAGTAATCAGATTGGCCAGGTCGTCTGCATAGCCGTACTTCTTTGCTGAAATCTCAGGGAGGCCGAGGTAAATAATGGAAAGCAGAGGGACCAGTCAGACTCCTGCGGGACTCCAATTTTGAGACTGGCCATCGCTGGTTTTCAAGACGAAGCTCGGGTTTGATATTAGATTCAAGATGTAGCGGACCATACTTCTGTCTGGAATCAGTCGAAGGAGTTTAACGGTGAGTTCGCTGTGTCACACGGTATCATGCAGCCGTGAGAACCGCGAAAACAGCCCCTGCCTTCCCCTGTTTCTCAAGAGTCCTTAGGGTAGCTGGGGGTCAATGACTGACCCGTGCATGGGTCAAACGTTCTAGAAGCTTGTATAGATTGCACAACAGGGATAGTGCTCTTTGGCTCGTCCTTTGGAGGCGCAAAATGCCCTTCGGAATTTTGCAAAGTTTGACGGAGGGTGACGGGAAGAGGCGAAGCCAATGAGTAACATTGTAGCCAGCATAAAGTGGGAATTCGGGATGAATTGTATCGGGTCCGGGAGCCTTGCCTGTTTTCATTAGTTTTAGGGCTGAGGTAATTTCCTCTGGTGTGATAGGGCCGGATAGGTCCGCATTCTGACCGTCTGACTTCCAGAGCCTGGCAGCTTCCTTAGATACGCATCGTGAGAAAGCTCGGTCCGGGTTTTGGCATTCCGCATCAACTGAAATATTTCTCTTGATACGCTTCTTTTACTTGCTTTCATCTGGTGTTATTATCAAAAGAAGTAATTAAATATGTCTCTTGATACAGCATCATTTATAAAGGCAGGTCAAGAACCATTTTACCACTTTGGGGAAAAGTAAGTCATTCGCATCATCGATGATGTCAATTTTTCTGCTGCATTTCTTCAGAAATCACACATTGCTTTAATGTTTGTTGTCTATACCTCACTGTTTTTAATGATTGTATTTAAATAGAATGTACCGCGTGTACAAATGATTGCTGGTCAGTGGTAGTTACATAAATATAAACCAAAAACATCAGTCTTACCTGTTCTGTAGTATGTAAAGGTACAACTAGCAGTATTTGTCCCGTCCGTCGCCGTCGCCGTGATACTGTTAGATCCTAGCGATAGGTCTTGTAGTACATGTGGATTTTGAGTAGATGAGAGTGTAGTAAGGAACTGATTTGTCACCTGAGGAAATACATCAGTATTGGTGTATCTATAGGTGATTTGTACGAGATCGTTGTTAGTGAAAGCAAGGGTTGGAGTGGCGAACGAGATCTGAGATGACGACGATGTTTGAACGACCGGACATATTATTCCCTCTGTCGAAAGAGAAGAGAAAAAAGTAAAGCCATCATTATGAGTGATATTTATCAGACGTATGTTTTATCTAAATTTTCAGAACGAAAGAAAGAGCTTTTCAAAGTGATTAAAAGATCGATCGAATTGCCGTTTTAAAATCTAGTATTAAAGGAGAAGGTGGATGACCTAATTTACCGTATTGTCTGTAGTAATCGCTCCCCTATAATAATCACCCTCTCAATTTTTTGGGGGATAAAAAGTTCCTAAAAGTACAAAAAGTCAACCCATACATGCACGTATGCACGTATGCATTAACAAGAGCGATTGCAAAATTGAATCGAGTGCCTTATTCTTCTTCGTTGTAGGTGGATTATGAGTCTAGAGGGCCATATCTCCCGCCATATGGTAATATGTGCACAACTCGCCCGGTATATTGTGAAATTAAATGTGTCATTGTGTAAAATGTGTTCTTTAGTGTTTTATAAGGGGGAATTTTTTTCTATAAACGTTTTTAAATTGATTTAAGATATACACCAATCTGTTCGGTTGCTCATGTTTCAAAAAAGGTATAGTTTGGCATACCTACGACCTATTGTTTCGGAAAAATTGGCTCAAGAGAGTTCAAGGTCACGTTTTACAAAATGGTGCGATTTTGTTGAAACTAGTTTTAAATCGTTCATTGGGTCATACTAAATAAGAAAATGTATATAGATTTTGTGTTTCACCTTTCAAAGTGTGACTTTCACAGATGTGCCTAGTGATCTACCATAGACCCGGTGGATCTCGGCCATATTTGCCCTCTTTACTATCATCAAAATGTCATAGACGATGAAACCGGTATATTTTCCGTTCCTGTACAGCAGAACGAACAATTTGGCTGTTGGCACCATTTTGATGTGACCTTGAATCTGTTTTCCATAAGTTATAACCCTTAGATAGGGCAAACTATACCTTTATGAATCCTTGAAAGGTACTGATGTGTCCGACTCCTTAATATTTTTGGTATATATTAATTAAATCATGAGTGTGGAGAACTAGAACATATTAATATGAAACTAGTGTTGTGCAATCAGCATGACTTATCTGATTGACCTAGTTCTAATCGGACTAGTGTGTGTAAGAACTTTCAGAAGATGTTCGTAGTCAGAGAACAATAAGAGCACAATGTCTTATCTTCTTCATTCTAAGAACTCTACAGAGGGTCTTTGTTTACCTATAAGAAGCAAGATTTCACACCTGTTGATGAACAATAGACTTTGTGTAATTTTTATGTCAAAACACATCAGGTGCAGGATGTGGATTTCCTCGGAACATGTTTCTGCGAACTAAAAGGATTGCGAGATTCCAATTTGTTAAAGCATGTTTTGTTGCATCATGGGAAATTTGTTAAGGACAAATTATGTTGCAAGTCGTTTTTTCTTGCCAGTTGACAAGAGTTTTCACCGAGTGCAGACCTCTCAAAGAGAAGGTGGAGAACCTGCATAACATTTGATTTATAAAATCGTAATACTTCATATAACTCTGGAAAGTCGCTAGAATTGTCAGAGCGGCACAAAAATTTGGGGAAATTTGTAAGGACAAATTATGTTGCAAGTAGTTGTTCTTGCCAGTGGCCAAGAGATTTCACCGAGTGCAGACCTCTCAAAGAGAAGGTGGAGAACCTGCATAACATTTGATTTATAAAAAATCAGAGCTGCAACAAAATTTGGGCCTTTGTAAAAACAAAGGTTAACATTAAAATATCAGCAGGATTTTGTCTACGCCAGTAGCGACTCTAGAAAGAGTTCATCTTTAACGCACTGAGTACCGTATGGCTTTGTTATACCAAGCTGCAGTTATACTTCCAGTATTTCTCCAAGTTTACGAGTTTATAAATTTATCGGCCGGGCTAGACTTTTGCGATAACTACTGTACCAGCAAGAAATGTCGTCAAGATTTATATGGGGACCTGATTCTACAGACTCTGGTGCACACCCAACGAGAACTTTGAGATTTTTAATAATCATTATTATGTGGTGTGGTTGTTGTTTTTTAAAAAGAGCTAAAGAAATAATAGACTTTTGTGCATTTCGTGCTTGATGATAGATCAGATTTAATTATTAATTAAAATCATGGTTTAAATTTACATCTGGTCTAAGTCAATCTTCTTACAAATAGTCATGTGAATTTGTTTTGAAACAGGGAGGTCGATTTTCTGACCTTGGGTACGTTCCGTAACACTGAACATGATGGGATAATTTAAAACAAAATTTTGACCCTTTTTCTATTTTGGCCTTCCCCTAGAATACATCCATATGACACCCATGCTTTTGAATCTAATACAATTTTTGATTTATAAAGTTGGTTACAGACTTGTATATGTAAATTTTCACAAAAATATATATAGTTCACACATATACTACAACATAGACCTGCCGATTCCAAATCTCGATGATGTAACTTGCTTAACTTTGACATCCTTTGAGCATTCTAGGCAGGAAGGGTTAATTAACAGGGTAAATTTGTAAATGTTTCAATAAATTGTTAAAGGGGGAGTATATACATGTTAATATGGTCTTACGGGACTAAACGGTATGTTTTTTGCTTCATCTGAGCACACCTCTTTTGTGTTTGCAACGACATGCCAAAAACTGTTCACGGTCATCATGGGGGGTAAGGTTACACTGATTGAATTTTGTTGTCAAAGTTGGCTCACATTGTTCGGTGGCGGGATCCATTTTACATACTATATGTTAGCTCAAAGGCTGGATGCTCATCCCATATACCCGTTGGGCCCTAAGCAATACCCCCCCCGCCCCCCCCATCATTATACCCCAAATGTCAAACAAAATTAATTACAATAACATCCATTTTCCATTAATATCCAACAGAGGCAAAAAATGGAGTCCATTCTGAGAAGAATCTACTCATTTATTTTTTTTTTTATTTCAGAACAGATCACCTTGAGCCATTTTAGAGAAGACATACGGTGTTAAAAATTATTATTCACCTCTTAAGTCACCATCAGTGTATTTATCCGCAAGAATCCAATATTGAAATTTCCGGGAATATCGATCAAAGATGAGGATAAGTCTGTAGAATCTCATGATTTCCTTTTTCCACCTATGAATTGACAAGAGGGAAGAAAAACGTAGTGGTGTCTAAAATATGACTCTCAATTCAATTGTATGTGTTGAAGTAAGTGTGCGTCGGAAACAGTAATGAAATAAATTCCCGATTTTGTCCTTATATGTTCATCTGGTCCTATCATTTGCAGGGTTTGTTGGGATCTGAATTTGATGATTTTTTTCGATTTCGTTTCCTGATTTAGCAAAACACTGATAGTGCCTGTAACCCGTGTAGAATATTTCACATTTTTGTGCTAGACATAGAATAATTCAAAATATGACTTACGAGTACGAATGATTCTAAGGTGCATCACGCCCGTTCGACTCCGTCATCAATTTGAACAGTTAACTCTTGTCTCTCCTTCGGGAAATCCCTCCATTCTGTGAGATGTATCGCTCGCCTGATAACGAGAAAGTTTTCAAAGTATACTCATACATAAATAAAGTCTACTCCATGTTATTCAAACGCATTTATTGGTCATAATTACAAAAGCTCTCTGGGTGTTGTCTTTGTTGATGGACAGTGATTCTTATTCCTGTATAAGAAAAACAGTAAAATATCGTTAATGATTTCAAGCGCGCGCGTGCTCATATTCTAGGTTTTGATCAATCTCGAGAATAGTTTTTTTACTTCTACAGTGTGTCCCACAATACCCTCGGTCGGAGTGTGTTCTTTGTAGACATTGTTTTGGTCAATTACACTTACCGCATATGCTGGGTATCATTCAAACTTTATTGGAAGAAGTAAGTGAGGTTAGCAATCCTGGACACAAGGTATGGGAGTTTCGTAACCTGATCCTCTGACAACAACTTTTTTCTGACACACTTAGAATTCGGCAAACCTTAACGGAATACACCTGTGCTTTATTCCGTGGGGTCAGGTTACGGAAACGCCCCACAGTATCAAGTTCGCTGGTTCTGAGAGATTTTGACAAAATCCCCACGATGTTTGTGATCTGAGGCGACCTGTCTGGGTCATGACGTTAGAAGCATGGTTTTAGGTTTTGGCAAATCAAGATATTAACCCCAACACTTTACTCGCTGTTTGTGCAATTACCTAGGTGTGACTTAAACCATTCACGAACATTACCACAAATATAAACACCATTGACTTGTTTACAGAACATCATGATCAATAGTGGTCAAGCTGCCGACAGGTCGAGCAACACCAAGAATACGACCTCTGATTGTCAATAGAATTCAATGATCTTTGTCGCAATGCTGGAGGAAGTGACTATGAACGGTTTTTCCCAGTCGTATCCTCAAATAAATCTGACTCATAGATTTCTGAAATATTATTTTTTTGTTAATAATGAAAAATAGTCCACTAGACCTAAAAGATCTTAACCTAAAATGCACAATTCCGAAATTTGAAATGAATCGGATTTTTCGTGTTGATGCAGTAAACATTATGTGTAGTTTACGTCCCATAGGATACTGTGTATACAAAATTCCTGGATCCGGAATTTTAAAAAACAAAGTTGGTGATTTTCTATATGAAGGAATTCGGATTTAAGCTTGTCATTTCAAACAGTGAATAGTATATGGACAATCATTATTTACATGCAAAAACAAAACATTTTTTTTTTGGAAAATTGAGGGCGCCCGCCCCTCCTGAGGAAATCTCTGAGCTCTGAGTCGGCCTTTAATCTTTATTATATGTTCCCATAAATATGAATCTCGCCCATGCAAAAAAGATAGCCCTCAAAACGCAGATGATGAGGTAGCGCCCATATGACAATGAGACTAATCATGTTTACAACAATAAACGATATATTTTGTGTTAATGTTACTACTTTCCTCCTCCGTTTTATCCAACGGTAAATTGAACATACACGGGGTTAATTAAAGACGTTGACTCTGATTTGACAGCCGATGTTTAATGAAATAGAAACATTTTCTAAATCTTTGGAAACAGCCTCTTAAAACCAGCCGGGACTATCACATCTTCCTCTCGAGAAACTGCCCATACTGCCAAAATTATGGCACGAAGAAATAATATTCCCTAATGCACTTTATCGTTTATTTTGCCAGCGACCCTCATATAAAAATATCCTTCGCCATCCAGAGACAATCGTCAGACATGGGGTTTTTTGTGTGCAGTAAAGATACCGTCGCAAAGATCAATGTTTTGTGCATTTTTTTTCCCAAATGGCATCCAAATCCCGTGGTGCCCGAGTACGGTTCGGAGATGCTATGGAGAGTTGGTTACGTTTTAACACAGTATACATGCACACAACTTTCCGGAAGTCTACATATTTTTTTTTTATTAATATGGAACTTTGACCGCGGTGGGTCTTCAAACTTGTCCCCGTTTCCATTATGGTAACCAGCGAAATAAGCGTTTTCATTCCGATTCAAATAAATTATGGGAACGGCCGGCGGGCCTTGAACCAATAAAATGAAACAATGGATGCCATGAGTCGACCGCCAGATGAATTCGCCGGTCAACCTGTGGCTGAGTTTTGAGGCCGTCCCTTTCATTTACCTATAACATTTTCTATCGTAATGTAAAGTCATTCATTTTCCCTTGTACCCTGCATCTTCACGCTCTGCGTTTAGCATGCCCCCGTCCAACATCTGTAACAGCTGATATATTATTAATACTTATGTTCCTATCATATATACAAATACTTATTACACTGTTGAAATTTGCTAAATTAAGAAAACACATTTTCCGCGTAAATTTCGGAAAATCTGTTTAGAAAACAATCAAAAATAAAAAACAAAAAACATCACAAATGCATCAATATTTCCGGACGTTTTTTTTCGATTCCGTAATTTTAAATTACGGAAAAATTCTGTACAATACACATTTTGTTCCATAATATGAGACAAATTTCTGTAAAAAATACTGTCAAGTTCCGTTAATTGACAAGAAATCTGTAATTTACCCTAACACGTCTGGAAACGCTGCTGCCAGAAATTTCCGTAATTTACGGAAAATTTTCTAACAGTGATAGAATCACTTGTTTCTTTAATCTTTAATCAATTGATATCTGACATCGAAATTTCATTTCCCCTGTACAAATGAATGGGAAAACCATGGTATTGAAAGGTAATGGAAATACTAGACTGTATCAAACACCCAATTTATTGTTATATTTAAATTTAATTTTGTACTATTCTCAACTCACAAAATCTATTAGTTAACATTTTTTAGTGCATCAGGTGAAGAAAATGGCAAAACAAAATAATCGCTTTTTTGACCGGTGCAAAAGGAGATAAGGTCCGGCGGGAGCCAGTCCGGACTCCATAACGCAACGGAATAAAGCGTGAAGACTAATGTTGCGTGAGAGTCCATTGAATCTCGTGCCCATTTCCTTCAATTCTCACCGTTGTAAGCGGAACTGTGATCCCGGAAGACTATATCTCCTGCCGAACCGGCGGGGTGGAATCATTGTTTCACACTCCCAGATTCTAAAATCGATCAATATTGCTGTACGCATAACCCCCATCCCGCGCGGCTGTAGCCTGCTATTAACTAAAACGGGATCCGTCTGCTCATTAAGTCCACTGTAAGGTAATTTAGCCGGCTGTCTATGGTTTTTCAGTTTGTAGACTTATGGACCCATCTTTTTTCCATCATTCTGGGACAATTGAAATAAAAATGTTTTTAATTTACTTTTTAAAAAGAAAAACAATATACAGATGTTGAATCTCAAAGAATTTTTATTATGGGAATAACAGCCAATTGTTGGAAAAAATAAAGATTTGATGACGTCACGGCATTTGATTGTTTATTATTTTGCTTCTGGGGACCCTTCATGTAAATGACGTACGTATCCCTACATTGAAAAAAAAAAAAAACAACCGATTAATCGTCATCGTACGGGTCGTTTTTGAATAGTAGGGAAAAGGTAAATTTTGGTACTGTTTTAGACATAATAAACCGACGTGTCTTTTGGAAAAAATATAGCACTCTGGGCAGAGGCCACGTACACGACCTGATTTCACATATTTGGATTTATATTATATCGGTCGCCCCACGATCAAGCTGATACCTGATACCTGACCCGTATCCTGGTACCTGACACGTGACCACAAACAACTATTCCGATCTCGTTACCGTTTATAATACAATAGTGCAAAGCAGGCAAGCATTCGTATCTCCGTTGTCCACAGCGTAAATCGATCAAGATGTGAGACTAAATACTGTAGTAAAGCTATTTCAATGCATTTGAAAGGCGTAGTAAAGACCAACCTTTCGACCTAACCCTATAGAATGATATCTATCGCTCTATCAACCGAACACTTCTTGATGCTCAGTCGTTAGACGTCGTTCAGTCATACGAAGGTCGCCGGATTTCGGAATCCGGCCAAGCTCACCATGGGTTGTTTTTTCAACACTAATCGTGCGCCTGCCATCTCCATGGAAAGATTATAAATATATAATTTTCAATGCAGTTCAGAGTCATAGTGTGGGACTTTTCAATGACGTCTTACCAGCATCGGGGTAAGCTATTATCTTAATTGTTTTCAGCATGATTCGAAACAAATCAATCAAAATAATGCTCCTTAGTGATAGCCCTGAAAGTAATTAATAGTAGCAAGTGTCATGTCACGCATGAATTTGAAACATTAACCTTTGCATTGGGTTCCGAATTGACACCCTCACTGGTTTACATCCAGATTCAGTGGAGGAATTTCAGCTGTGTGCTTTTTTTTAAGTTGGTTTTTGTATTGAATGTACACAAAACTCCAGAAACTTCCCGCAACAGTAATCCTCTAATCAAACATAATACCCTTGGAACATACGCCATGGCTACAGACTATGCGCTCTGTAGCCCATGCGCCACCGTACACTCTAAATCAAACAGAGCCCTATTAATAATGATTAGACACCCCAAAACGATTGCACTCCTGGATTTTCTTTTTCTTTGTATTAAGGTGTTAGAGTAGCTTGACGTATACGAAGTTCTTGACTTCTTCCTTCTGTCTTTTTTTTTTTGAGTACGTCTGTGCTACCAGGAGTCAACGTGTCTACATACTTTATCCACTTAAAGCACTACCAGTGATTTGCAAATCATGAAAATCGTAAAATACTCCAAACCATATTTTTTTCCATGTCTGCAACAATTTACCTATCCTAAAAATTGCTAACTACCCCCCGGCAATTGATAAGACTGGAAGCAACTAAAGACAAAACGGATATCTTATTCATCATGCGTTTTCATTCAATTGTTTTTGTCAATTTTTTTTATTAAAAAAAATAACTTAGGTGAATTACATACTTAGCCTCACTTTTAAGCTACCCTGCCAACTTCGATAGTTTTGTCTTTTTGGATGGGATCAACTGGATAGTACCTTTAATGGTTAACAATGTTGCGTTATTGTAATACAGCTTTTTTTATATTTTGTTGTAAAGTGCAGCGAGAGATTTCAAATTATCCATATTTCCTGTGATATGTAGTGATTTCATATAGATTAGACAATAGATTCACTACCTTTTATTTGGCTACAGATACTTTCAAATTAAAAAAGGTGATTGTTTGGCTTTAGATTTCAATAGAAAACAGGAGCTTAAATTTCATATTTTCTCCTATAGGAATGAGAAATTTCACATTTTTTGTATTAAAGAAAAAGTTCTCAGCCTAATCCTTTCAGATGGGTATATTTTTGATAGAAAGCTTGAACCAGTGTAAACAACAGAATTTCCCACCAAAATCTCCTGCCACGTTAAAAGGAGAAGTGAGTCCGAGTGGTCACATATAGTGATTTCGGACTGAAAGTAGGAGACTTGGGTGGTTAGAGCCATTCAGTTCACACACACAGTATATTGGGTTTTCCTTATGCTTCATGACTTAAAGTGCGAATTTCGCCATGTAATCGTCCCGTCGTTGTTGATTCTAGTTCAGAGTTATGATTAATTACAGCTCCCTTAGTAATGTGATCTCAATGAATTCCCAAATCAAACTGACGTTGAATATCTTACGTAAATTATAATCTCGTGATCCTCCAATAAGATTGTGAAGGATACTTTGAATTCAAAACATAATATCTTCTCACGATTAGCAGCTGACCTGATGTGACCAGAGATGGCGCTATACCGTATTGATGTACGCAATCAGGCGTGACCGGTAGCTATATCACAAATTTAGCTATTAGAGTTAAAATGGTCGTAGGATTAAAAGATGGGGTATTTATATTAATTCTGAGGAATTAACATAACATACCACGACAATGTTTACTACTTGTTTGTTATTTATTATTGGATGAAATATACGGCAAATAAAAACTTATTAAAAAAAGAAAAAGTTTTTTAATTTGAAAGAAATCATTTCCTATCTATTTTGTTTGATATGTGTTATAAAATGCATATAACACCATCGATGGAATTTGGAATGCAATATGGCGAGGTGAAAGAAGGTCGCCGTACAAAATGGTTTCGACTCGTGTTTGCTCAAAACCGTGCAATTAGATAATTTCGTAAATTTTTTTCCTTTTCCAAAATAACATTAGTTATACAAATGTACATAAGATACACGTAGTTACAATAAAATTCTTTAAATATTAATAATTAGTGATGTTCAAATTTGGGTTAAACATTTTATGGAGACACCTTGTATAATACTTGCCAAAAGAGGATTCATTCCTTATTACTTATAACTCAGTAAACACATCGACCTTGCGAGTAAAATTACTCCTTTCACTTCACTAGGCTTTTCTTGTATATAATACACGTAACGTTAACTAACTAGTGTTGGTTTCCTTTGTCACTCTAATATCTTCTTTTTTAAATATCTATATAGTTCAAGTGAACCTTTCATTTATTGTTTTTAATACTTTTATCACCTCTAACATTTTCAGGCGATTACTCCAAATAAATAAGAATAAGGTCAAGTTAGAGCTTTCGTAGACGATCAGTCAATGCTGACAGAACCATAATAGGTTTAAAACTGGAATTAGCTTCTGTGTGATTGATTTCGAGAAGGGTGGGTCAAGTTATAACAAACAAGTGTTACAGGCACCCTGATCAATTGTGCAGTGACATATAAGTGAACTTCCGTATCTTTTTCATAGACAAATTCAAGCCCATCAAATTTGAATTTAACCAGAGCTTTAACACCCTATTTCTGCTCTCAGCAATGTCCCCCACTATACCCCCGTAAGAGGAGAATATGATGGAAAAGAGCCTTCAAAAATGTGCAAATTATCTAACTGTGGTTTTGAAAAGAGTAATTGGTGAAAACATTGATTTTGAACGAAAATTATTTGAAAGCCCTCAATTAAAACTTTCTTATTGAAAGACCCCGCTTTTAATTATTTGATACCTCGCTTACCAAAAGGACCTGAAGGGTCGTGCGGGACTTCCAAAAGTGGACCTTTTTTTGGTAAAAGTCGACTTTGCTAGAGCCTACCGGGCTTTCGGAATCAGATCTATATTGGTGACAGGTCACGCATCAAAATACGGGATCCAGGCTCGGTCGCACGGCCTCAAATTCCACATTTTTTTTTTTTTTGATTAAAAAGGTCTAACAATTTAGAGAGAAAGTTTGAAAAAAGAAAGTCCACTTTTTCTTGATGAGATGTTCAAAAGGTCCAAAAAAACCGAAGGGTTGTCAAATTATATGAGTCTCGGTTTTAGAGCTCATCCGGAGAAAATTAAGAATGTTCCTAGTAGTTATGGGGTATGCAAGGGGGGTTGAAGCCATTTAAAAACCAGTCTTCCGTGCTGGGCGATGACATGTTGAATATGCACGGAATAATTATTAGTTTGGGTGCTGTATACACACATATGTCAATTCGATTAAACACACGCCAAAATATCAGCTTGTTGATTGTGTGTGCTATGAGTGGTTAAATTTTGTCCTACCCATGGCCACACAACGATGAAATGAACGTCAGTCGTCTTGATTTAAATAAACCGCCTCACTGATACCATCTTTTCACCTAAGCGCGCATTGCATTATGAGAAAAAAGAGTATCTGAGCACAATGATCCAGGTGCACTATTATTACACCTGGCCACTCACACATTAATCAATTTGTATCACTACCGTTTAGAGTATATGCAAAGCAGCACCCCCCACAGTATATGGGAAAGAAGCGGGGACAGCCATTGCTTTCTATTGTTGGTACTCTATGTTTTCTTGTGGTCGGCAAAACATGCGAGACGATGATTTTCTAAGATTACGTAACGTTTTGCCTCCTTATCTATATAGAACCTCTTCGGTGTGATTGCACCAAACCAGGAAGACTGCATTAGCACAGAGGATATAGGGTTGTGAAGAAATAAACATTGTAACTACATCAATATGGCAGTGACGTCGCGTCGTATTTTGCTGGTTCTCAAAGCGGATGTCTCACAACTTTAAAAAAACTGGGACGAAATAGATCGATATCGCAGTGAGTGTTTATACATGATACCTACGATTACCGAACAAAATGTTTATCTCTTCACAAACCGATATCCTCCGATGCCTCAGATTTAATATTTGGTACAATTAGACTGTCCCCCAGTCTCTGCTCTGTCTCTGGGCTTTTTGAGTGCGCTTGGTTAAAAGATAAGGCTAAAATAGAAATTCTGAAGACTTTGCGGGTTGCCACCCAGTGGACATGTCGGTCCAGCTAATACCGCGCCATAATTATACCAGCCAACTAGTCCACAGAACACGAATTACACAGGGCTCCTGGAATTACGGTAGATGGGTTGAAGAGTCTAGTGTTATTTCAGTCGCTTAGCATTTTCATCACCGTGGACCCGAGGGAGGGTCTAGGTACAATACACTCATATCTGCTATGGACCTTCTTAATTTACTCTCCGGAGTCCCTCGGGTAAGCATCTGAACTGAAGACACCCTGAGCTGAGATCACATAACAGAATTTGATCATTTTGCTTTAAATACATACACTAAAATCTTGCAACAACGGTAATAATTGAGGCACCTTTTTGCTGTACTCTTTCGGGTTCATGCCAACCGTATCCCGCTGAATAAGCATTTCTGTTTGAACCAAGTGGGCTGTAATCGTATTGTATTTTTGCATTGTATCATATTTTCTGCATCGGAGCTAGAACTTGTCCTGCACGTACACACCTCGGCGGTTTTTACCTCATTGAACCTCCAAAGGATTTGAACGTGGTTTTTAGATGTCTTCTGTAATGACTCGCGCCGTCTCGCCTGTATTTAATATGATTTTCACATTGTTTGTAACTTTACGGGTTTCCTATGTGCAATCTGGATGCAGCATTGAACTGCGAGTGGCATGGGTACCAAGATGGCAGCCAACACACGAACGACTTAGAACGACTTAGCTTCTCAAACCCTCGGATTTTTTTATACAAAATAGGAAAAAAATCAATCAAACGTGGAATAAAATCTTGTCACTGAGAAACCGAGTTGTTATCGCGCGATACACTCATGCGTTATGGAAACAGTGCAATTACCCAATGTGTGTGTGTAACACAGACACAATTATATTGTCAGTATATAATAGGTCCTATAATTTGTACATTGACCGCAAATAACGAAAATAGAATCACATAAAAGTATACTATACAGGATACCTTGAAAAGAGCGCTACCCTTACCCAACTGCAAATAATAAATATAATTTAACTTTCATATATTTACAAGAATGTTTATGTTTACATATTATGTAAAAAGTATAGGTATCGATGGTACAATATAACCTTGGAGTGAAAATTGCAGTGAAATTGATGTAAAACTATTTCATACACTGCAATCCTGCATGGTGTTCAAAGGGTACTTTTTCACGTAGAAATTTGAGAAATTCTATTTCTATACTTATACACTACAAAGAATGGCTATATTCATTGAAAAATCCAAGTCCATTTATATGATCTGCCTCACGTTAAATGGAAGGACGCGCCTATGCAACGATGTATTAATTACCAAAAGAAAACCCCAAAGCTGACAGTAGTAACCTCGGGCGTGTTCGGAAGTTTCTTCTTTGAATCAACATGTTAAGTTTGATTCCAATTTGTCTGAGAAAATTCCTGAATCCACAAAATATAGAAAGCAATGTATATAAGCATCCGACCGGAGAACGTTTTGAATCGATTTTCACGGGTATTACAGCTAATTCCATGATTGTTCGGATCCATCTGCCAAAACACCTGCATCAAGAAAGCGAATTATTTTTTTGACAATCACAAGTCATGAAATTCGTAGTAAAATACAACCTGAAGTTCAGAGTATGATAGCCAGGAGTCGGTTCTCTCTTACTTCATGTTATGTGGCCATATTTTGATTTTTCAGTGTTATAGGTTTAAAGGGGATGGCCCGATTTAAGTCTATAGGTTTTTCATCTTGATAGAATGGCCTTCACCCCTGAAGGCCACCACCTGAAAGCGCCATTGAAGTTTGTACAGGGGTCAAAGTCAAATTGATGATATTGTTGCATAAACTCTCACGAATGTATTCTTTTAATCATAAGGATTCGGGAAAAGGTAGTTTGCCCTATCTGGGATGGATCGTTCAGGAGTTATTAACAAAAAGGTCACAGGTCAATAGTTTGGCCTACAGGGATCAAAAATGCAACAAATGCACGGATTTCGATGAAAATGGTCTCAAATTAATTCTTTGACCAATCCGATTCATATTAAAAATAATTTGCAATATTCAGGGTTACTTCTTACCGTGGTAACACCCTAAATTGGCCTGACTCACAAGAGTTCAATGGTCATGGATTTACATTCAATGTTACCATGGTAACGAGAGATCCTAGATAGGGCAAACTATTCTTTTTTATGGTTTGGTAAAGGAATCAATTTGAGACCATTTTACTGATACTAACATGCAAAGAAATCTTTAAGTATCAGTATTGAGGGTGGCTTGAGGTACTGATACTTACATGCCAACAAATCTTTAAGTATCTGTTTTAAAGGTGCCTTCAGGTACTAATACATGCCATGAAATCTGTACGTATCAGCATTAAAGGTGGCTTGAGATATTGATACTTATATGCCCATAAATCTGTAAGTATCAGTATTAACTCTCTCCATGCAGATGTCGAGTGCACTCAACATACGCATTAATTTTTAATTTTGGTTTATTGGTTTAAAACATTTCAAATTATTTATTTTCATGGGCATTTTCAAAGTCATCCTAAAGTGCATTGAAATGAGTTCAAACAAATCCTAGTCTGTTTTTTTAGATGGTTCCCCAAATGACCTATATTTGGCAAACCGTCTCAAATGTCACTGACTTATGTGTATAACTTATACACAATTGTCCAGCACAGAGAGAGGTGGCACGAGGTACTGATACTTAAATACCAAGAAATCTGTAAGTATCTTTATCATTCAGTAGACATGAATACTGTAATTTCATTGGTTGATAGCCCTTTGAGATATTTTCGTATTACTCGGCTCTCCTGAGTAATATATCTCGTATCACACAGCGCTTTATCAGTATCACGCGCGCGGGCTCAGTTTACATCAAGAGAGACGGTCGGAGCATAATCCAGTATCTGTGTAAGCGCCATGCGATACGGTGCGTGCAAGCGTATTCGCGGTGCTCTCGCCTCCATAAGAACTAAGTAGAAAGGCAGGGTAAAAAGTTGAGCATTAGGCTAGGCCTAAGAATTTAAATAAATGAAATTAAAATGAGGCTCAGTTTGTTTTAATAATATTGTTAGTAAATTCATGTCTACTGAATGATAAATTGCGGCCTCGTGTGGTATGGCACCAAAACCATTGATATTTTTCGTATTGCATGACAAACAGGGGATAACTAATAGTATTAAAGGTGCCTTCAGGTACTGATACAGTATTAAAGGTGGCTTGAGGTAATAATACTTACATACTAAGAAATACTAAGGTGGCTTGTGGTATTATCAAGAAATCTATATCAGTATCATAGGTGGCTTGTGGTATTATCAAGAAATCTATGTCAGTATCATAGGTGGCTTGAGGTATTGACAATTACATAACAAGAAATCTGTATCAGTATTACAGGTGACTTAAGGTACTGATATTTATTTGCCAAGAAATCTGTAAGTATCAGCATTAAAGGTGGCTTGAGGTATTGACACTTACATGCCAAGAAAGCTGTGTGGCTTGTGGTATTGGTACTTACATGCCAAGAAATCTATAAGTATCAGTATTTAAGGTGACTTGAGGTACTGATACTTATGTGCGAAGAAATCTGTAAGTATCAGCATTGAAGATATTTACTTGCCAAGAAATCTGTATCAGTTTTAAAGGTGACTTGAGGTATTGACACTTACGTGCCAAGAAATCTGTGTGGCTTGTGGTATTGATACTTACATGCCAAGAAATCTATAAGTATCAGTATTAAAGGTGACTTGAGGTACTGACACTTGTCACGAAATCTGTAAGTATCAGTATTAAAGGTGACTTGAGGTACTGACACTTGTCAAGAAATCTGTAAGTATCAGTATTGAAGGTGGCTTGAGGTACTGATACTTACATGTCAAGAAATCTGTAAGTATCAGTATTAAAGGTGGCTTTAAGTACTTACACTTATATATCAAGAAATATCCAAGTATCAGATTTAAAGGTGGCTTTCACCAAGTTATTATGACTTTCTATAATCGTTTGTGTTTAATTGACCAAATCTTAACTGTATTACATCTCACGTAATATACATAATTATTATAGATTTGAATTTGGACGTATATTGTATTCATTATTGTATATTGCATATGCACTTTATATCATTCTTCTTTTGTCTAAACACTATAATATGTTATTGTATTGTCGTTATTGTATAATCATGGAAGATGAAGTGTGAATAAAATAATGTATAATGTCTAATGTCTAAAAAGGCACAGATACTTATTTGTCAAGAAAGTTGTAAGTATCGGTATTAGCTCTCTCCGTGCTGGGCAATTGTGTATAAGTTATAACACATAAGTCAGAGACATTTGAGAGAGTTTGCCAAATATTTGCAGGTCATTTGGGAAACCATCTAAAACAACACCCAAAAACAAAGACTTGGGCTTGTTTGGACTCATTTCAATGCAGTTTAGGCTGAATTTGAATATGCCCACGCAAAATAAATCATTTTGAAATGTTTTTAACCCAAAAATCCAAAATTGACAAAAATGAATGTGTGTGTCGAGTGCACTCGACACCCGCAGGGAGAGAGTTAAAGGTGGCTTGAGGTACTGATACTTGCTACTTACATGTCAAGAAATCTGCAAGTATCAGTATTAAAAGTGGCTCGAGTTATCTGCCTGTAAGTATCAGTAGTAAAGGTGGCTTGCGGTACTGATACTTACATGGCATGAAATCGGAAAGTATCAGTATTAAAGGCGGCTGAATTGAAGGTGGCTTAAGATACTGATACTTATAGAACTACCCTAGGCAACTCGATGCTTAAAGCAAAGTACAGCATGAAAAAACACACTTAATAAGCAAAGTAAATAAAGCTTTTTTGAAGGAAATAATACCGAGTGAAAAATATGTCTTCAGACGTGACTTGAAAGTGGCCAAAGACGAAACCTGGCGAATGCTGACGGGAAGGCTGTTACAGAGATATATTGCAAGCTAAAAATAAAGATGCTGTCGCCATAAAATGTTGCTTAAAAGGCGATTGGCCGATCAGGTAGTATCTTAATATTTAAAAAAATGATTAGAATTAAACCTCGTCTTCCCAAGGGGGGGGGGGGGGGGTGGTTACCACCCCCACCCCCCTCCACCCCCCCACCCCACCCCCGTGACTTCGCTCCTGGTGCGCTAAAATGCTAAAAACTTGCGAAAAAAAGCTTATAGTTAATCGTTCTCTCATCCTTTCCGGTCTTTAGAGAAAAAAAAAACTAAGGGTAGCACCCTCAACCGGGGTTAGGGTATGCCGGAAGTCGAAGGAAGGGGGGGGGGGGGGTGGTTGCCACCCAAGGATTATTTTATGGCTTGCATTTTTGAAAATAGTATGCACAGCGTGGCTCTAAAACTCTATGTTTAGTAAAACTCAGCCAAATGCATCGTTAGAGTTAAAAACCGCATGAAAATCCGATATTCCTGCGAATTTTAGCGAAAAAATTGGATTTTCGCCTAATTTTCGGTGGAAAATGCCCAAATTTTGCGACTCGCGGACTTGATGACGTCATGTGAACGCCATTCTAGGATGTGTACTTATTTGGTATCAATGGAAGAGGGGAGGCCCTAGCTATCCATTGGTATCAAAATCGTTAGCATCGGATTGCTTGTATAACAAATACTCCCCCCCCCCCCAGTGGTAAACAGTGTTTCAAATAAAAGCTTGGTAAGACGAGGGTTATATTCTGTCAGTTTATGGACTTTGAACATGAAATGGTAGACTGGCATTTGATGTGATTTTATGTGCTATCGGTAGAAAGTGGAAACTTGTGTATTGGAAACATAGCACCGTAAATGCAAAGCAAGTGATTAGACAAAAAATCCGGGCAAAAATAAGTTGTGTCAAGGTATCTAAAACTTATAGTAAATCGTCAGACGGCAAAGTAAACATGCATGGCCAACTCTAAAGTGAAGACTGTGAGGTGGAAAATAATTGGCTTCGTTTTACTTTATTTATAAGACCAAACAGGCATGCCGATTGCTTCAAAGGAATATATTCTGGTTGCAATACTGTATGACTTGTAGTTTTTGATATTCAGTATTATTATGGTTCAGACATCTTTTTTTGATAAATAGAGGAAATTATATCTTCCAATAGTGTCTTCGGTTGTCACTGCTTGTTGATGTAATTGGAATACGGCTACCATTATTTTCTCCTGTGTACAACAACAATACTTAAAATGTAATGTTCGTCTAGCTTGCACCCTCTCTCTCTCTCTCTCTTTTTTTTTTTTTTTTTTTTTTTTTTTAATTTTTTAGGTTTTTTCTTTTTTTAAATTAATTTGTATCATTATTTTCTTCGAATATATACTTAGATTTTTTATCATTTTTGATCATCTGTATTTGAGTCGACTTAATGTGTTTCCTGAATTTTCGCTTATTTTCGATATTGCTTATAAATGCACGCTTATATGTTGATTTGTAAGGTATTATTTGGGAAATTCAAATCAATTTATTCCTCTGTTGGGCATTTGGCCGTTAATTAGCCAAAAAGAAAGAGTAGTATATCTGACTCGCGTCACTCGACCCGACCCGTACAAAAAAATGCTACTTCTGTTGTGCATTTCCAAAAACAAACACGAAACAAAACTGATTTAGTTCTCTCCTCATTCAGTGGTGGTTTTATTGTTAATAGAAAAATTAAGAATAGTGCAACTAATAGAGCTAGCAACTACTTAACCTTTGACGTCTACCACCTTTTTGACAGTATCAGGATTGGTTCCTTACATGATATAACATGATAACAACCTCGATTAACCAATCACATAGACCTTTTTACCAAATTGCGCAAACCTTAACCGCTTTTCTTGCCGTCTCTTACTTGGTTAACGCATCATGATATACAGTGTGAGTCAATAACAAAAACCTAACATTCAGAATAAAAAATAATTAAAATAGCTAAGAAATATTTTTGCTTCAAATGTTTGATTTGGCTATAAAAGAGGGTAAACAGGCTTTCAGAAAACGTTTTTTGGTGTCATTGGACTTGAGGAAGAAGTTATGCCTATTTTGCTGAAAGACTTCAAAATCCTGTTTGCGGATTTTGAGCCACACAAAGATGCATCGTTACATAGAGTAACATGTACAAAGATCATCGTTTACATAGAGGGAACATGTTCTTCAGGCAGTGGTGAGTAAAACATTGAACATTTTAAACGTATTGGTAAACAATAGAAGGTAGGCGAATAATTCAAAGATTATAAAATAATCTCCCGGAAGATACAAAAGAACATGCTGAGTGAACAAAATGTTAAAAATTCAAAAATAAGAAACAGTTCAAGATAGCTGGTGTAAGACCACATTTACTTTGGTCAGCAAGATTTCGTGCTTTTAAACCTAACTTGGGATCCAAGGTGAAACCATTTTGTATTCACCTTGAAAAACAAGTCGATATTGAGTTTTAAGTTTAATACCAATTTATGAAGAAAACTTCATCTTAGTTCTTCTCGCAATGGAGGACGCCGAGTATACTGTATTTGTGCAAAATAATTACCTTAGAGCATTGTAAAACAAAAATCTCTGAGCAGATTCCAATTAGTTCATGAACTGAAACATTGATATGGCAGTGATTTCAATAACCGACTCTTAATATGATTGAACAATAGTAATTGAATTTTCGTTGAAGATAATTTGACTTATAAGGTTACACAATAGACCATTTATTCAAAACTGATGTTTTGGTCACGAAGAAATCGCTACCAACAGAAATTGCAATGTTGTGAAAATCTTGCTATAAGTGTTATGTATACGTCGGTTTCAGTCTGTCCGCATTGTATGGCTAAAATCGGCCAAACGGAATTTTAAGGTCTCTCCGCAAAATTGACATAGTTCTGAACCAAAGTCGAAAGACACCAAATTAAAATTCTTCTGATAGCCCTTTTATCTTTGCAAAACAACCAAAGCAAAACATCAAGCAAGAATAATGTTTAACCTTTGGAAGAAAAAAAAAAATATTTAATGAATGTAGGGTTTTATTGACTCACACTGTATACACCCATGTATATCTTATAAAATCGGCCTAAAGACATGAGTGTAATATGGAAAAAATATAAAATACAAATTATAAACTCCATACTAATCGCTTCTACTTTTTGAAAGTTCACATTGTGAAATCCAGAGTGAAATTAATATGCCTTTTTTTGTTTAATTTCACAAAAGAATATTGTGTCACTGCTACCATTCAATGTGCACTTGGCACGCTTTTTTAGACAATAAGACGCTTTTTGCCAGGTTTAGTAAAAAAAGCATGCCTTGTTATTTCCTGTAGAACTTTCAAGATATTGATGTGTCATTGATCTGACGGTAGTATAGAATGAGTTCGTTTCAATAAACCTGAATACTTTTGAATGACCAGGACGCGCTTTAAGGATGCGTTTCGTGGCAGTCCAGCGTGATTACGTGTGATTAATTTTTATAATGATTCACTAGAGATCCCTCACAGAAAGGTTTTTATTTCAGTTGAGTCTAATGGTTCGTTTCACTAGGCCCAAAGGCACCGTGTGGTAATTTCTGTCTATTAACAGACAAAAATGTTATAAAACATTTTTCAGAGTAGATCGAATGCTTGCGCGTAAAGAAAAATGCATTATTTTTTTTTTAATTTTTTAGTTTTTTTGTCAAAAAATAAAAAATGCTCAACCGTAGGTCTGGGAACGAGGCCGAGTACATTACGAAATGCTCTTGTATTTGTCACATGGACAGTTTGCTGTAAGAAAATAAACTTTATGGTGTCGTGCACCGTTCCTGGGCGGCGTATACATACTGATGATGATGCCAACAGAAAAACAGAACACCGACACACCAAAACTCTTACATTTTGACAAACTGCGACTGTGTTCACTTTTTTTTTTCAACAAACTTCGCTTCCTTGTGACTTGGCGATCGTCTGTGCTCGGGACTTTGCCAATTGTCTCTTGGAATAAACTTCGTCTCTTGCTCGCCGAGGTAGGACTTTGTTTAGGTTTTTTCTCATAGGTACGCCAAGGTTTTCTTCTTTGCTGCAGAGGCATGGGCGAGTCGACCACCCTGTCTGGGAGAAATGGCAATGTTGTGCGAGTAACACTACACTCCCGTAATTCAGAGATTGTGCACAGAAAGATTAGGTCTGGGTTCATTGGCGTACGGAAAAGCAAATGAACCAGCAGTCTGACTCGCTAGACGAAACTGGTTATACATTCTTCAGATCCCATCATGCATTACTACAATCGTTCTGTGAGGCATATCTCTTCCCGACCATCTATGAAATCGTCGATTCTGTTTTTTTTGTGTTTTAAACACACTCTTTCAAAAAGTGGGCGTGGCACAGCAGAAAAATACTGCCTGTTTTGCGTACACGAAACGTCCACGCGTCTCGTTTATGCCAATTAAATCTTTATGTTTTAAGGCCTTTTTAAATGTTTGAAAGGGTTGGGGTAAAACATACACAACCAATTCTTAAGGTGAATATAAATCAACAAGTATGGGCACAAAATGACTCACGTGAATTTTCCTTGCCACCTTCAGTAGTACTTAATTCTAAACTTTTATTTCAAACGTAATCAGCATTTTTATATTAGAGGCCTAATACAAAAATTCATATTATACAATATCTGCATATAGACTTTTATGGTACAAAAACCGTCAGGAGTACTGTACAATTATTATTATTACCAAATCAACCGTTAATATGGGACAATTAAACTGTTCACGGCTTGCCCATTTATATATGCAGCTGTATTTTTTTGACATGGGTGAGCAACATGCACCAATATGCCAAAAAGTCGAGGGTGAATGGCTGGCAAAAAGGCCTAGCAGACGACGGAAGCCAACCTCTCATTCAGTGCTGCAACAGCTCAAAATTCTCGCATCAGAGCTCGCACAGGGCCTGAGCGGTGCGCCGCCAATGATTGCTTTGGAGAGTCGGTATCACTGACCTCTACACATGCATAGCGGGCTGCCGCACAGTTGAATGGTCGCCGAGTGAAACAACAGGAAGTTGCTTTTCTACCTTGGTAATATGGCGGGAAACAATGCATACACCTGCTGGGTGCACATATTCCACACAGATGTTCTATTGTTATACAAAATTCCTCTAACTTTGACAAGGTGTATGCATTGTTTCCCGCCATATTACCAAGGTAGAAAAGCAACTTCCTGTTGTGATACTCGGCGACTCAGACCCACTATCCATGTGTACAGGTCAGTGGTCGATATTTACCAATGTATCATGGGAATAAATCGGCATCCAGAGCCTGCACTGATCATTTAGTTTGTCAATATAATACTAAAACGGCTATTTACAATAAGTAAACCCTTTGCTTTCTTTCGATCGATCACACAAACTCTTGCGTTTAGCTATTTTCAACATCGCGAATTGCGAGACTCCAGAATTGCCATAGAAATAGAGTTGATCCCCATTTGGTAGTTCCAAGTGTACCTCCTTCGAAGTTCTACATGTAACAAATTCTTGTTTTTCCTCAGGCTTAGGGTTTTTGTTTGTGTTTGCCCCCCTCAAAAAAAAATCTTTCCTGTGGGTTTTAAAGGGGTAGAA